>PVKE010011474.1:0-40201 GCA_004027555.1 Craseonycteris thonglongyai | reverse complement strand
AAAAAAAAAAAAAAAAAAAAAAAAAAAAAAAAAAAAAAAAAAAAGTCTAAAAAAAAAAAAAAAGTCCATCCAAGTTGTTACGAACAGCACGATTTCCTTCTTACTCATGACTGAATAATATTCCATTGTACATATAGACCACGTTGTCTTTATCCATTCATCCATTGATGGATACTTATGTTGTTTCTATATCTTACCTATTGTGAATAATGCTGCCGTGGACATGGGAAGGCAGACGTTTCTTCACTATCTTGTTTTCATTTCTCTTGGATAGACATCCCAAAGTGGGGCTACTAGATATATAGTAGTTCGCTTTTTAATTTTTTTGAGGAACTTCCATGGTGTTTTCCTTAGTGGCTGCTCCAATTTACATTCCCATCAATAGTGCACAAGTGTTCCCTTTTCTCCACTTTTTGGCCAGCATTTGTTATCTCTTGTCTTTTTGATGATAGCCATTCTAGAAGGTTTGAGGTGGTATCTCATTGTGGTTTTGATTTGCATTTCCTTGAGGATCAGTGATTTTCGAGCAACTTTTCATATACTTATAGCCATTTTAATGTCTTTAGAAAAATGTCTATTCAGATCTTCTGTCCATTTTTATTTGAATTTTTTTTTTTTTGCTATTAAGTTGTGTGAGTTATTTATGTATTTTGGATATTAACCCCTTATAAGAATATGATTTGCAAATATTTTCTCTGAACTTTGCTTTTTCATTTGTATATAGTTTCCAAACATGGTATTTATTTCCACTTATTTAGATCTTCTTTGCTTTCTCTTAGCAGCATCTTGTAATTTTCAGTATACAGATCCTGTATATTTTTAAGTTTATAGTTAAATACTTCATTTTCTTTGGGGTGATTATAAATGGCATAGTGTTTTAAATTTTGGTTTCTACACGTTCATTTAGATACATGACTGATTTTTACGTGTTGATCCTGAATCCTAAGAGCTTGCTGAACTCATGTATTAGTTTAGGAGATTTTATTAAAAAAAAAAGTATTCTCTGGGATATTTATAATACCTAGATAATCATGTCAGGTTCACATAGGAACAGCTATATTTCTCCCTTTCAATCTCTGTTATAAATTTTTTTTTCTTACCTTACTGTACTGCCAGTACTATGTTGAATAAGAATGGTGAGAGTAGTTATCCTTGCCTTGTTTTGATGTTAGGAAGGATTTAGTACTTCACCACTAAGTGTATTAGCTGTAGTATATTGTACGTGCTCTTTATGAAGTTGAGGTAACAGAAGTTTTGTTGTGTTAAATGTTATAAAACGTTAAATTTGAGGTACTGTTAATTTTCACTGAAAAGAGGTTGTGTCAGCTATACTCCTACTGACAATGACTGAAAATGCTGCCCTATATTCTTTTCAACATTATATTTCTTTAAACTTAGTGGTGTTTATTATTCTAAAATGTAAAAAGTAGTGTCTATTAGTCTTTTTTTATTTTTAAGTGATCAAATTTACCTGTCTTTTTCTTTATGCCATCATGATGTTTGGAATTTATAGCAGTTCCAAAAATCTCTTCTTATTCCAACTTTACCCCCCCCCCCTTTACCCACCCCTTTGTTTTTTACATGTTATCAGATTCTGTTAAGATTTCATCAGTTTGTCTTCCTAGACATAGTTAAACTTATTTTTGACAGATGTACTATAATTTGATATGTTTTTATTTTATTTTCTGTCAGCATAAACACAATTGGAGTCTGTTTTAATTTTCATCATAAAGGAATTACTCTTACAATAAAAATGTCTAAGGTAAATTCTGTAGATAATCATTTAGAAAAATATATTGCAAATATTATGAGAGCTGCAGCATATTATCATGAGGCATAGATTTTGAGTCAGAAAACCTGGATTTAAGTATTATATGCATATACTATACTCAGGAGTTGTATAGCTTTAGAAAAGTTGATTAATTCCCCTGAACTTCAATGTTTACTTTGTAAGATGAAAGAGAAAGAGTTGTGCCAAACAATCTCTAAGTTTCTATTTTGTTCTGCACACCTTTGAATCTATGCAGATGTATGTCGTTAAATCTTTATGTTTGCAATTATAAATGGTGTAGAAAATTGGAGCATATTTATCTTTATCTAATGTAGTATTTAATTTGCTGATGTGGAAAAGTTGTAAACTTAAAAAAACAAACAAACCCTGTAGCATATATTTTCCTGTTCTAAACACTTATATTGCTAATGTTTTTGATCTTTATTGTTCTTAAAAAATTTGCAAATTCAATACAAAATCAGTATATCCACAGCTTACATTTCTACTAAACCAAATCGTCTTATTTTCATCATTGCCTGGACTTGAGTAGAAATAATTTATTTGAAATGCTTGTGTACCTATAGCTTGCTCCTTATATTGATGAACTAATCTCCCCAAACATACATGTGTTCACTGTGGTCCTGATGATCATTTAGGCATCAATCATCACCAGCAATAAAATACAAACAAGTAATATTTGCTTTATTTGATCACATTGTTTAGAATGTGGGAATAATTCAGTGGAGGATATTATGAAATTCGTGGAGGTGGGAAGCTTAAGTGGGTACAAGGGCTTCAGATGGGATAATTTTTCATATGGGAATAAAGGTCCACAACTCAGTTTCTTTACTTCCCCTGAGAATTACAGTGCATTTGTTTCTGATGTAATCCTTATAGAGCTACACAATGTGGCTCATTCTTGGAGTCTGGCAAGTAACTATAGTCCAATTTATAAAAACCATTTCAGAGTAGGTCAAATCTTTATGAAAGAATTTTTGTATTTCTCAAAATCATGAAAGAGATTCACATACATAGTCCAGTGAAACACCTCTTGAAGTCTTCTTTCCTTTCCCATTCACTTCTTTCACAATTCCCAGCTGCTGCAGAACATTTGACTCACATAAAATCTCCTAAATTTAGCTGGATGTTCCTCTTCCCTCCCAACTCACTTCTCAAATCTTTACTATGTAGATCAATCTTTCTTCTTTGAAATGGGGAAGAGAGGAAATTGGACTGGAAAATATAGTATTTTCTTCGGCATGGTGGGGTTATAGGAAAGGCTGTGAACAATCCTACATTAACAATTTTGGGGAGTATTGAGTGACTCAGAAGGTTGAGTGCTCACCTTGCAACCCCAGGGTCTGAGGGTTGAGTCCCGGCCCTGGCCCATGTGGACCCATCTGCTGACCTGAGGTGTTCTTCCCATGTGGGAGGCCCCTGGCTCACAGGGGTTTGCCTCTCATGCGAGAGTCCCCAACTATTTCCTGCCCTCCATAGCCCTGTGCCCACCTGTGTGGAATGAAACTATGTCAAAAATGAATGATGTACACTGTAGACTGCTCTGGGCCCACCCCCCTTCTCTCTCTCTGTCTCTCTCTTTGTCAGAAACAATGAATAAATCTTAAAAATTTTTTAGCATCATAAAAATATAGCTCAAGCTAGATGCTCAGTAAATATTTGTTGAATAGGTGAATGAACTCAGATAATTCTCATATCCCAGAAATTGCTCTGTTCTGTAAACAGGATTGAGTTAAGTAGCTGTATCCTGTTCTCAAGTTGGATAGAAATAGATCTTAAATTAACTTAACTGTAATCACGTTGATAGGTGTCTTACAGAATTTTCTTCTAGGTGTAGGATATGCAGAAATTCACTAAATCATGTTATTTTGTTTGAAGGGATAGACTACGGAAGTGGCCTATACAGTGGCTGAGTTGAACTTATTTTTTTTGAACTTATTTTGCTTTTATTAAAACTAACTGGAGACCCACTCCCCAATTAAATACTTAGATATAATTCTAAAAAATATGAATAAAGCCTATAGGAGAAAAGCTATAAAACTCTGATGAATGACATCAAAGAAAACCAAAATAAATGGAGATATTCCATGATCATGGATAGAAAAGCGCATATTGTCAAGATGTCAGTTCTTCCCAACTTGATCTATAGATTCAATGCAATCTCAATAAAAAAATCCCAGGAAGTTATTTTGTGGATAATGACTAACTGATTCTAAAGTTTATGTGGAGAGGTGACATAAGATTCCCAACACACAGAATATTGAAGGAGAAGAACAAAGTTGGAGGGTTGATACTACCCCAATTAAAGACCTACTATAGTAAAGACAATGTTGCATTGGTCAATTGAACAGAATAGAGAGTCCAGAAATAGACCCCATAAATAGAGTCAATAACATTTTATAAAGGAGCAAAGGCAATACATGGAGCAAAGATATCTTTTCAATAAATGTTACAAATGGAACAAATGGTACTGGAGCAACTGGACATCCTCGTGCAAACAAACAAATTTAGACAGACCTTACACCCTTCACAAAAATTAACTCAAAATAACATCATAGACCGAAATGTAAACCACAAAGCTATAAAGCTCTTAGAGATAACATAAGAGAAAACCTACATGACCTTGGGTATGATAATGCCTTTTAAAATATGAAACCAGGCATGATTCATGAAAGAAATAATTTATAAGCTGAATTTCATTAAACTTAAAAACTCCTGCTCTGCAAAAAACAATGTCAAAAGAATAAGATAATACACAGACTGGAAGTAAATATTTGCAAAAGGCATATCTGATAAAAAGCTGCTATCAAAAAAATGTAAAGAACTCTTAAAAGGCAACAATAGAAATACAATTTAATTAAAAAATGGGCTAAAGACAGTAACAGAAACCTTACCAAAGAAGACATGCAGGTGGAAAATAGTATATGAAAATATAGTTCACATCATATATAACCAGGGAAATGAAAATTAAAGAAACTATGAAATACCAGTATACTCCTATTATTATTATAGAATGGTCAAAATCTAGAACACTGACAAAACCAAATGCTGGTGAGGGTGTGGAGCAATGGGAACTCTCATTGATTGCTGGTGGGAATGCCAAAATGTCAGAGCCACAGTGGAAGACAATTTGGAAGTTTATTAAAAACAACTGAATATTCTGTTGCTATATGATCCAGCAATTGCAATTCTTGGTATTTACCCAAAGGAGTTGAAAACTTACATCAACAGAAAAATATGAATATGGGTTTTTATAGCAGCTTTCTTCATAATAGCCAAAACTTGGAACCAACCAAGATGTCCTTCAGTAGGTAAATGGATAAATAAAATGTGGTATATCTAGAAAATGGAATATTGTCCAACATCAAAAAGAAATGAGCTATCAAACCATGAAAAGACATGGAAGAAACTTAAATACATGTTACTAAGTGAAAGAAGTCAATCTGAAAAGGCTGCATACTATATGATTACAATGTATGACCCCCTGGAAAAGGCAAAACTATGGAGAAAGTAAAAAGACCAGGGATTAGTGGGGAAAGATGGATGAAAAGGCAAAGCACAGAGAGTTTTTAGGGCAGTGAAACTATTATGTATGATATTATAGCGGTGGATACATGTTGTTACACATTTGTCCAAGCTCATAGAATGTATAGCACTAAGTGAACCCTAATATAAACTGTAGACTTTGGATGATAATGATGCATCATGTAGGTTCTTCATTTGTAGCAAAAGAAATGAGCTATCCCCACCTCAGCTGGGGATGTTAATGAGAGAAGCTGTGCTTATGTGGGGGCAGATTGCATATGGGAAATCTCTGTACCTTCCTCTCGATTTTGCTGTGACTCTAAAACTTCTCTAAAAAATAATGGGAGCCACAGCAACAATTCAAGTTTTTTTGTAACGGTCCACAACATGTTCAGAGACCTGTGTAAAGGGTATCTATATTCGTAATCTATCTATCTATCTATCTATCTATCTATCTATCTATCTATCTATCTATCTATCTATCTATCTATCTATCTATCTATCTATCTATCTATCATCTATCTATCATCTATTTCCGTCATCGTCGTCGTCGTCATCATCTATCACCTTTTTGTCTATCTCTATGTTAGGGTGACCAATTTGTCCCTGGTTTGCCTGGGACTGTCCTAGTTTTAGCACTGAAAGTTCTGCATCTCAGGAATCCTCTTTGTCACAGGCAAATTGGAATGATTGTTTATTCACTCTGTGTATACTAGTATGTTTGTGCATATGTATATACTTAATCTCTATTCAAAGAGATCTTTAAAAATACATAGATAAGCATTTGTTTTTGTACTTTTAGCTAAGATTGCTTTTATTCATCTATGCAGGCTATAGATTTATATTCATATGGTGTTTAATTTTGCCTCAGATGTTTTTAGTACCTTGTATCATCATAGTATTGCTATTCTTTTCAAGATCCTGAGAAGTCTTTTGGAGTGTTTTATATCTTTATGATTTTACCTTTCCAAATCTAGTCTATTCAAACTCTATCATATTTCAATGTCATTTCTGTCAAGTTTCAGTTACAAAGAAATACTCTTTCCCTTGCAATCACATTTACTTCTCATTAATTTCCTCAACAAACACAGAAATGTTTTCTTGTCTAGTTTTTATTTTCAATTTTTCACCTTCTTGCTAAATATTCTCTTTCTCCTATGACTGCCCTCCTACTTAGTCATTAATTGTTAGCTTGAATATTCATGTTCTTCAAGATTCCTCCATAATAATAGGTATCTTGTGGGGTCACAAAGAAAATATTCTAAGATATGATTAATTTGGACTATTTATTTGAAATTTGTAATAGTTAGATTGGGCTTTATATTATCTACTAGAGACATTCTGTCATATTAATTAAAAGCACAAACAAATGTATGGAGGTAGAGGGAAGGGAAGTAGAAAGAGTGTTTAAGAAATAGAATTCTAGGGATGCTGGGATAGCTCAACAGGTTGAGTGTTTGCCCTGCAACCGTGAGGTCCGGGGGTGGAAACCTGGCCCCCGCCCAGGCAAACCCATACGCTGAACTGTGGTGATGAAGGTTCTCACCTCCCATGTGAGAGGCCCCCAGTTTGGTTCCCACCCTGTTTGGTCCCACATCCACCTGTGTGGAATAAAACCATGTCACAACTAATGATGTACAACTATGGAGACTGCTCTGGGCCCTCTCTCTCTCTCTCACTCTCATCTTCTCTCAAAAACAATAGAATAAATCTTAAAAAACATAATTATATTTTCAAATTTTTGTTAAAGTCAGTACTATTTAATATCTACAATAATCCTCTATTAGTGCAGATCCACCAATGTCTGTTTTTAAGTTTATGTAGAAATAACATGTTAAAATATAAAATATACAAAAATATAAAAAAATAAAATATTATATGTAATATATAAAATGTATAATATACATGCATATATGTGAATGTATGAATACATGCACACAGACATACATTTATGTAAACACACATATACGAACATGTGTGCACATGTGCATATATACATATTACATGTAGCGAACTAAACATACATTTGAAAAATATAATTACAGCTGTTTATTTCTAAAGAGAAATTTATTTAAAATAAAAATAATAGGGGAAGCCAGAATGGCTCAGTGGGTTAAGCGCTTGCTTTGCAGCCCTGGGAACCAAGGATCGAATCCCAGCCCCAGCCCATGTAGACCCATGTGCTGAACTGGGGAGTGCCCCCAGTTCAGTTCTCACTGGGGTGAGACCCTGGCCCAGTTCCTGCCCTGTGCAGCCTTGTGCCCACCTGTGGAATGAAACTGTCTGGAAAGAAACTATGTGGAAAAGCCAATGATGTGCAACTATGGAGACTGCTCTGGGCCCTCCCCCTTCTCTCTGTCTCTGTATCGCTCTCAAAAACAATAAAAATAAATCTTTAAAAGCATGAAAAAAATAACATAGCTGAAGCTAATATACATATTAGATAATTTTAATGTATATTAAAAATTCAAAACAAATAAGGTATAAAATAAAAAAACCCAATTTCTTTGTATACTCCTCACAACTAGAAATTGCCACCAACAATTTCTCACGTATTCTTTTGTATATCAAAAGAATTTTAAATTCCATCATGTGTACGTAAGCATATGCATTTACACAAATGGAGCATGCTACACCTACTATTGTGAGTTTTTTGTTTGTTTCATTTGATAATACACTTTAAATATATTTTCATTCCATTACAACAAGACCTACCTAATTTTTTGGCCAGGACTGTGAAGTATTCCATGGTATAGATATGCTATAACTTATTTAGTTATAATTAAATAATGAATATTTAGTTTATTTGTAATTTTTTCTGCTATTGCAAATAACATCATAACTCAACTCTGTGTGTGTGTGTGTGTGTGTGTGTGCTCACATGCGTGTATTCCTAGTGGTGAAATTTCAGGGTTAGAGTATGCAAATTGAATTAAAAAAAATAGATTTACCAAAACATCCTTATCTAAAATGTACTGATTTAACCTTTCACACAATATATGAAAATGCTTATTTCCCACTCACTGTAGAAGATGTGTGTGCATATTCAGTGAAAGAATTTTTGGTATTTTGGCAAAAATTCAAAATCAGGTATTTTACTGTTATATTGACTTTCAATTTTGAAAGCTTTCTTTATTAAGCACGTGAAGCTCCCTGCAAGAGTCCCTTTCTATTCTGGGATTGACTGAAGACCTCTGAACTGATAACTGGTCTTCATACCTAACCTTCTCCCAGAATAAGCCATTTGAACAAATGACTGTCAACGGTGAGATGTGGAGATTGGGTGCTGAGACAGTGAGTAAATGGTTTTAGGTCAGGTAAGGAAAGCTCATGATCTTTTGTTACTTCGTAGAAAGTGAAGATAGGTCTTATTACTGGATTCAGGTTGGCAAACTCTGGGCCTATAAACAGCAGTGAGGCCCCAGTATAAACAGTGTAACTTATTTCTTCTTGGCTGTAGACAAAACATGGGTTTCTATTCCTACTTCCTACAAGTTTGTGTACAAGGGGTGACAGGTCTAGCACTGATAATTAGCTTGGATTCTGGAGCCTGGTTGCTTAGTTCTGAGTCCTGGTTCTACTACCTGTAAGCTATGGGATCTTGTGTCTCAGTTTCCTCATCCATAACATGGGATACTAAACAAGCCACCTCGTAGGACTATTAGGAGGACTAAACATGTTATTATCTGTAAAGTGCGAAGAACTGTACCTGACACATGGTCAGTGCTATGTAAATGTTTGTTCACTGACATAAATAAACTCATTGGTAAATTTTTTCCTTTAAGCAAGTTTGGAAGTACTGTACATACTTTTTTTTTTTTTCCTGTTCTTCATAGGCTCTTTGGCTATTTTTTTTTTTAAAGATTTATTTTATTGATTTTTGACAGAGAGAAACAGAGACAGAGAGAGACAGAGAGAAGGGGGAGGGCCCAGAGCAGTCTCCATAGCTGACATTAGTTTTCCATATAGTTTCACTCTACAGGTGGGCACAGGGCTGTGCAGGGCAGGAACTGGGACGGGGGCCTCCCACATAGGTCCCGGCAAGAACTGAACTGGGGACACACCCCAGTTCAGCATGTGGGTCCGCATGGGCCGGGGCCAGGATTCGATCCTCAGTCCTCGGGGCTTCAAAGAGCGCTTTACTTGCTGAGCCATCCCAGCTTTCCCTCTTTGGCTATTTTCAGAATTCTCTCATTGTAAGTTTATAAGTGACAAGAAACAGCTGAGTAGAATTGATGAAGTTCTAAACATGACAATGGAGAGCAACAGCCAGTACTCTGGAGTTCTATATGTGGTTTGCAAAAGAGCCCAGAGTAGTGGCGAGGCGGAGTCTTACGCATTTTTACAAGCACTACATCACTAGGTAGAGTCAAGCGCACCCTGCTTCACTAGATTCTCTCTCAGGATGGGTGCAGCCTGGTTAGTTTCAGAAGGCACCTGGGGAATACTGGTAATGACGGGAACTGGGCCTTTAGCCTAGCGTGTGTAGCAGACAGAAGAGACCAGGTAAGGTTTCTCTACTGTGCCAGGTAAATTGTAGGCCTTTTATATACCCTGTTTCCCTGAAAATAAGACAGTGTCTTATATTAATTTTTGCTCCCAAAGATGCACTAGGTCTTATTTTTTGGGGGATGCCTTTTATGTATTTCAGCGAGAGGCAAAACTGTAAGTAGGTCTTATTTTTGGGGGATGTCTTACTTTTGGGGAAACACAGTATATGTTTAACCAACTGGATTGAGCTTAGAGGAGCTGCAGTAAACGGCTGTGGTGTTCTAGGCCCAGTCAGTTTGGGCTGACTGAGCACAGGGTTTACTCAGAGGAAAGGAACTCAACAGTTGAGATCCAGAAAGGATGCCCTCTCACCATCACTTTGGTCACACTTCCCTATAAGCCCACTGCCTCTATAGCTCCTGGCTCTCACGGATGCCTCCTTATTTATACCAGGTTATACTTGCTTAGCAAACAGTGGAAAATGAAAAGAAGAATCTTATCTCTATTCCATCATAGAGAGGTAGCCATTGTGTTTTTTTTTGGATGTAGTTAAGTTCCCTTCTCTTTTGTGTCATGTATTTAATTATCTATCATATACTTTAAAATTGTTATGAAATATTTAATATATACCAAAAGGTATAAGAAATAATACAGCTAATACCCAGGGACTCAACACCCTGCTTAAGAAATAAAACATTATGGGAGGCCAGGATGGCTCAGTGGGTTAAGCGCTCACTTTGTAGCCCCAGGGACCGAGGATCGAGTCCCGGCCCTGGCCCGTAAGGACCCATGTGCTGAACTGGGGAGCTCCCCCAGTTCAGTTCTCTCTCTGTCGCTGTATCTCTCTCTCTCTCTCTCTCTGTCAAAAACAATAAAAAAAAAAAAGAAATGAAACATTCATTTGTACTATTGAAGTTTCCTCTGTGCCCCTTTTCTGTCATGCCTCTTTCCCTGTCCCTAAGAGATAACCGTTATACTGCATCTCTTTAAATGATTATATTTACATGCATCTATCATTAATTAATATAAAATGTTGTTTACATGCTTTTAAGATTTACATAACTATTTTTATGCCATTTGCATTTGTTGCTTAATATTATGTTTGTGAGTTAGCTGTGTTGATGTAGCTCTAGTTTCTCCATTTTCATTGGTGTGCAGTATTTGTATGACTCGACTACTATCTATTCATCCATCTCTTATGAATAGAAGTTAATAATTAAGTTGTTTTCATAGTTCACTTTTCTAAACACTAAGCTTTTCTGTGCTTGTCTCTTTATGTACATGTAGAAGACTTCTCTTGGCTATATACCCAAGAAGAGATGCTTCAACTGTATTAGGTATTGGCAACTTAGGGTATCATTTTCCATTGTTCCATGGCTTCACCAACACTTGGCATTGTCAGACTTTAAATTCTGATGAGATGATGGTGTGAAATAGTATCTCACTGTGATTTTATTTACATTTCCCCTAGTGAAATTGAGCCTCTTATTTTTATGCATAAATTTTTATATAGTTAAGTTCATCTTATCTGCAGATATTTTCATGGATTTTTCACTTATAATTAACACATAAGTATTCCCCCTTGTTACATGCTCTTCATAAATAAATTTTAATGGCCATATAATGTTCTAACATAGGAGTGGAATAAAACATTCTGCTATTATTAGAAATTCAGGTTGCATCCACATTTTTAGTGTTATAGATGAGGCTCTGAATGAGTTTGACTAGAAAGCCATTTATGTATTTTGGACGATTTCCTTAGGTTGGCTTTCCAGAGGTGAATTATTGGGCCAAACGATATGCATGATTCTACAACTCTTGCTGTGTACCTTGCCAAATTGCTCTTCAAAAGGCTTGTACCAATATTATTGCCAACTAGCAGTGTACAATTTGAATCTGGAATTTGAAGGGCATTGCTGATATCTTTTCCTGATTCTGGGGACAGTGGTTCCAAACACTTTCTGTAAGCAATTCGGAGTCTGTCTTGGACCACATGACACAGAAAAGAGATGGGCACTAAAGAGAATGGCTAGGGGCTTAAGTACTGCAAGGTTTCTTGTCTACAGGACAGGACCGCCTGCAGGAAGAGGCAGGTGACTCACAACTAACCTTGTACAGCTAGCTGCTCAGAAGGCCTCAATCTTTTCGTGTCTTCTGGTGTAGCCCACCTCTGACTTCTTTTCTATCTTCTTTCTTTTTAATTTTCAAGTAAATGATGGTATCTGCAGATAAAACATAAAAAAGTCAAAAATTACTTTTCAAGAAAGAGTTCTTTTTTTCTTGGATATAAGATAGTATATTATCTATCATATTGTATAAAATAGTCAATAAGATTCAACAAATATCAGGTACCTGCCAATATCCCAGTCTAATGCCTGGTTAACAAAATATGATATATTATAATAGTTTATTGTTGTTAACACAAATACTATGGTAGTATATTTAGTTTGTACTCTATAAAAACCACACTGGTTGTAGAGCATATTAACAATGATTCTATTATTGGCAATAATAGTTAAGATTACTATAGTGACTAGCAGTATCTGAGAATTTGTTGTCATGAAAGAATATTTTCCCGGGCCCTGGTGGAAATGAGGTGTTAGTGTGTAGGCAGATTTTTTCCCCCATGAATTCCTAGATCTTTCATAGATGAGCAGGTGTATCAGATTGGTTGCTTATTAAAACTGGCACGATGCCTTTCAGGGCTAATGTGTTAATAATAAGTAGTGTTTCTCTCGGGCACTGGCCCTGCCCCTTATGAGCATCCCCCAGGATCTGCCCCTGCTGTGTGGGTCTCCATTCTGCCCCCAACATTCCACTGAGTGCCTCTGGGAGTGGGGTTTCAGTGCTGCTCATACATCATAGGTGACTCTTTAAAAAGGAATATTAGAGATGGCAGGATAATTTAACAGTCACATGTAACATTTGTAGCTCCAGAGGCTAAGCTAATGATGAAAGCAATGAAACCCTGAGGTTCAGAGCAAGATCTCTTCAGCAGAGGGTGTGAAGGAGGCATCTGGAAGTCTGTGCATACTGTGGAAGGGGTTCTTTTAATTTTCTGATCTTTGAGTGTTCATGTATTTGCTAATAGGTCATGAGGAAAGGAAGGATGTAAAAGTAGCTAAAGAGAAAACCATGGTGTTTTGAGCTGGTATAGAATGAGTGCTTTTATTGTCTGGAGAAAGCTAGAAGAGGGGTGACCTTCTCCACGGATCTGTGCAGACCTGGCCACACAGCCCAGTCTGGGCACCTGTTAACTACAAATACCATGCCCCAGCTTCATGGACAGGGCTTTCTCAAGTTATATCAGCCTTGAACTCTAAGGGCAGTTTTGATTCTTTCTAGGCACACATTTCCAGCAAGGTTTTACTAATATAATTTATGCAATTACAAGATTTAATGACATATTTATTGAAAGATTTCAGCTTTTGCTATTTGGCAACACTTTCCGATGATAATATAGTACTGGGGAAAAAATATGACTGCCGAGAGTTCACACTGTTAGTGAACTGACTTTCTAAGCCAGTACAATTTAAACCCTCTTTGATACAATTCCTCAATATAAAAATTATATCTGATATATTAATTTTATAAGTATATTCCTTATTATTACTATTATTAAAACTAATGAATTCAACTTGGTATAGGATTGCCATATAATTAGAGAGATAAAATTCCCTTTCTGAATGCTGAACTCATTGGGAACGGGTAATTTGACTACTCCAGCCAGTTCTACTATTAATTTCAGGGTTGTTCGCTTTAGCTTCAATTAAAATCAAACACTTATTTTATTACTTTCAATTTAATAGAATTATCTTTGAATAGGTAATGTGGGTAAAATATGCACAAGGTAATATATGCAATGGTAATAAAATTCCAACAGTCTAAAATGGCATACAGAGAAAGTAAGGCTCTGTCCCACCACTGACCCTGCGTATCAGTGCCCTCCTCAGTGGCAGCCACTGTTGTCAGAGTTGTGTGTGTTTGTGTCTGTGTGTGTGTGAAACCACTGAGAGATATATCAGAGATAAATCTATTTATTTATATCTCTATATCTACCTGTGTCTAATTTCATTTTATATAAATGGTAGCATGGCATAAACACTTTTCTGCCTTTGCTTTTTACTTAGTGCTATATCTTGTCCACAGTTTCACATCTTTGGTGAATGTAGCATCAAAATGTATGGAGTACCTACCAGGTGCTAGGTGTTGCCTAGGAAGCAAGGGTAAACATGACAGGCCTCGGTCTCCTTGCTCATTGTTCTGGTGAAGGAGGAGCTATGTATTTGTGTAATTACAAAAAATATAGGTTGTTGGTGTGCTGTAAGAGAGGTATAAACAGAGTTCAAAGAATGAACCTAGAAAGAATACATTAATTCTATTTGGAAGACATGAGGTTTTCCTAGAAGAGGAAGAAATGATCAGGTATTGAATAACTGGTAGAGCTCTGACAGGTGCAGATATGGGCTAAGAATATTCAGGCAGGAGGATTAGAAAGGGCCTGATAGTTGTGGGATGTGACTGGGACATCAATTTGTTGGTAGTAGTGGCGTGTTGGTGGGAGGGTGGGAGTGGGGAAAATGCTGGAAAGATTGTCTGATGCTTTGAATGTCAGAGCGACGAGCAAAGCTCTGTGGGTGTATGCATAGAGGGCCGGAGAAGTGGGTGGAGATGGAGGAAGGAAGGCTTCGGTGTAAGTCAGATGTAGGGAGAGTCTGAATTAGAGCAAGTGTTGTGGGAGGAGAAAGGAAGAGATGAATTCCTGAGATGTCACAGAGCTAATTTTTCTTTCTTTTTGCTGTTTCTGAAATCTTATTTTAATAAGAAGTCATAGGGAAATTATTATCTGCTGGAGATAGAAATAAGAAGTTTCCTAAGTCAGGTTGGCTAAGAGTCTTTAGTTCAATCTATTAAACCCGTACTATTCATCATGTGTAAGGCATTAGCTATATGACATGAAAGATAAAGTGATTTATCAAATGTATTCATAATCCAGCAGTAATGAGAACATGAGCCAAGAGGGAATGCCCGTGCATACAGTATGAAGTTTCCTGAGGCTGTCATGGTTTTCTTGAAGAGAGTAGGCGGAGATGTTCACTGGAAGGCTCCTGGCTTATGCTCCCACACACTGGGGGAGAGAGAGTTTGCTGCCACTCTGCCGAGTAAGGAGTTATGTGAGCTCTATAGCATGCTTGTGTCACCCGTGGACTGTGGGCTGCGTGAGGCCCAGGACAGCATTGAAGGCAGCCCAATGCAACTTTGTAAACTTATGTAAAACATTGTAAGGTTTTTTGTTTTTTTTTTTCAATTTCTTTTAGCTCATCAGCTATTGCGAGTGTATTTTATACGTGGCCCAAGATAATTCTTCCAATGTGGCCTAGGGGAGCCAAAAGGTTGGACATCCCTGCTCTATAGTGTGTATAGCTCAATTCTTTTAAAGGTTTCCAATATTCTGGAAGCACAGTGGCAAAAAAATCATTCCTAGAATCATAGAGCTATGAATGAATTAAGAATGTCTATTAGTGGACAAGTACCTTCACACACTATCCATTTCTAAATCCTCTAGAAGTGTACCTAAGAACTTCTCGTTAATTCTACTTCATGTTACTGCATCTACTAATTTGCAATTTTCCCCATGGCCCTGTGACTGGATTTGGCATTTATGCTTGATCTCCCCGGATCCTTCAGGTTCTGTCTTAGATTGCTGGAACATTTTGCTTCTACAGCTATTGGAAGCAACCCATTGACGTAGCCAGAGGCAGTAGCTGAGCATCATGTTCAGTTCACACTTGGTTGGGCAACCCTCAGTCATTTGTTGGCAAAATACTGGAACTTATCTCTTAGTTCCTTGGTGGCTGAGTTGGGGTGGGGATAGTGGGGGGAGTCATATTGGATATTGTCTGGCCTATTCCTTCATCCAAATGGGATGAATTGAGCTTGAGAAATGGATGATGAATATGTGAAGTGGCTCAAGTTAGGTACTTCCTTAGTAGAAGGACCATAGAATGTTGGTGTTGGGTTGCATTGGATTCAGATGACAAGCCTAGGTATCTTCATTGTTCTTCTTGTGATGATAAAACAATAAATTGCCACTGTGGCTGTAACTTTTTCAGTTTGAAGTACTGCAGAAAACTAGCATGATTTCGTTCTTTATGATGTCATGGACACAATATTAATTCTTACCACAGAACATGATTTTTTCTTTTCTTATTAAGTTGAGAATTTTCACCTTTTCACTTAAAGAAAGTACTTTTTGCTCTCTTTGGCACATCTGAACTACAAACCTCACTACTCTTGAACTTTGGGGCCACTGTGAAGTAAAACAAGGATTACCTGAACACAAACATTGTGAAACCATGAAAGTCTATCTGATAACCAAGATGACTACTGAGTGACTAATGGGCAGGGAACATATGCAGCGTGGAGATGCTAGAGCTAATTTTCTTATGAATAAGGGTTGGTAGCTGTGTAATATCATTAGCCATTCTAAATTTATTTTCTGATGAACTTGGAGTTATGAATGCCTACTGAGGACAATCTGACTGACATCACATTTAGGATAATACACCTTAGTAGAAAAGTCAAATACACTTATTTTAACAGAGACATATGACATCATTAATTTGTAGAAGAAAAATAATTGTGGGGGAAAGCTGGGATGGCTCAGCGGGTTAAGCGCTCGCTTTGAAGCCCTGAGGACCAAGGATCGAATCCTGGCTCCGGCCCAGGCAGGACCCATATGCTGAACTGGGGTGTGCTTCCCGAATGCGGTGAGGCCCCCAGTTCAGTTCAAAATTATAAAAAAAAAAAATTGGGGGGTGGTTCCCCTTGCCATATAGCTATCCTGGACATGGCTGATTGGAAAAGTCACTGAATAATTGTGTATGTGGAATTCTGAACTGAAACAGGAAACACACTTCTGTGGTCAATTGTGCCACTATTTGTAAAAGTGATTTTTGTACAAGCAAGAGTGCTAGGAAATCTTTAAAAGGCAAAAAAGTGAAAGAAAATAAAATGCTCTGGATAACCTTAAGAGCAAAGTATAAATGACACATGGCAAGCCAACTTCTTTAGCCTGTCTCTAGCATGAGTGCCATAGTGACAAATGAACACTTGTTTTTCTTTATTATTTGGGATCTCTCACAATTCTAAGTGGTTCTGTATTAGAAAATGGGGATGTTAGACAATAAACACATGAATTTGTCAAATTCAAATAGATACTTAAAACAGCATACTTAAAAAATTGTGAATTCCTCTCATTCCACAACAGCTTTTTCTTAAAAAACAACAACAAAAAAACAAAAAACAAAACAAAACTAGACCTTTCCTTGTCCTCCAGGGACAAATACGGGTAGCTCAGTAAATGAAGTTAATATCCTTTTCTATGTGCCCCTAATAAATACTTCCTTGCCCTGAGCAAGTGGCTATTCACAAGACCTGTCAAATATTTCAAATTGCTGGAGAGATGCTCAGTGAGTGATCCACTGCCTTTGTTTGGCACAAGCCACTTTAAAAGTTCAAAGTGGGTGGTAAGTCACATCAAAGATTCCATGAGTCGTCACCATACTCAGGGCTGGGGACTAGAGATTCTGTAACATGGGAGTCGTGATTATGTCGAGCGAGTACAAGTGGCTGGAAGTTGACAACCTTCATGTTTCTTTAGATCAAGGTGGCTACAAGTGGTGAGGGGATGGCATTGGAGCGCACAAGCTGTTGGCTGGATGGGTCATTGTCCAGCCTCCAAAGCAATGCAGGAAGTCCCTCTGTAGCTTCCTTTATCCCTGACCTTCCCCTGATGACTCCCAGAGCCAGATGTGTCTAACTGTTAGAAGGCTTCTGAAATTTTGAGTTGATGGCTGCTTCCTTATGACCCACATGTCCTAGCACTACCTGGTGAGCAGAGCTTTAGGATCACCTGGACTGCTTTTTCCTTCTCTCTTCTCTTAAGAATTTTTATGGTGGAAAAATTTAAACACAATACAATATTGATTGATCCATAGATTTAGGTGTTATGGCCCTAAAAGTGCTAATTCATGCATGGTCCAATTCAGACCTCTGAAGAATCTCTACGAGAACAGCTCAGGTGATTCTGAGACAAATGACCATGAATCACCAGTGTCTGTGTAACACTGTTCTAGGGAGGCATTCTGAAGTGGGACAAGGTTTGGGAAAAACTGTGTATGATGGTTAATTTTATGTGTTACCTTGACTGGGACATTGGGTACCCAGACATTTGGTCAAACAGGATTTCTGGGTGTGTCTGCAAGGGTGTTTTTGGATGAGATTAACATTTGAATTGGTAGACTGAGTAAAGGATATTACCCTTCTTAATTTCACCTATCATGTGAAAAAGGGTAAATAGGCCATAATGATCATATAGACAAATAGTTAAAATACAAAGCAATCAACTGCTATTATGAATTTATATGCAAAGTGATTTAGTTGTATAACAATAAGAGAAACTGACTTTGACCCAGGGTTAGGAGAAAGGTTTCACAAAAGAAGTAAAATTTAGTGTGAGTCTTAAAGGCCGTGTAGGAGTTTATCAACGGTGTAGCGGAGGGCAGAGGTATCTACGTGTGTGATGGAGCCAGTGTGACTGGATAACACATGAAAGTCTGGAATGACATTGAGTGTCAGGTTTGTGATGGAGTGATTAAGGTAGAAAAAACAGGTCAAAGTTAGGTTTTAAAGAGTGTTGTAAGTGATAATGAGGTGTTTAGAACTTTATTAGGGCCAAAAGTTTCCAATGATATTGCAAACTTTCTGAACAGGGAATACACATGATGATCTCTGAATTTTAGTTAAAGCTCAAAATTATATTATCAAAAGAGGCAAAAATGATAATAGAAATAACTGACATTTACTGTGTAGTGACTCTATGTAAGCTACTTTAATATTCATGATTGCATTTGATTCTTCACCATTACATCATGATTGGAATGTTAGGAACTGAATTGTGTCCACCTCCAGATTCATTTGTTGAACTCCTAACCCCCAGGATTTCAGAATGTAATTGCACTTGGAGATAAGTGTTAGGGGGCTAAAAGGGTGTGATGATGTCAGGAGAAAAAAAAAATCACCTTGAGGACAAAGCAGCAGCCTCAGGTGCCTCCTTGAAGAGATTTTCTATTGTTAAAGCCAGAAAGAACTCCCCACCCGCCCCCGCCCCCCCCTTGGTGCCAGATTATCCATGAAACATGCCCAACCTAGATGCTGGTACCTCCTGATATTCCTCCCCCACTTCCCTTTCTGGTTCTTATACCCACCTATAAAAATGCTCTCCCAACCCCTGGAAGTCGCTGATGCCATCTTTCCCCTCTTTCGGTGTCAGCCCAGCCATGTCTCGGTCATTTCTAATAAACTCTCTCACTAAACCAGAACTTCGGTGTCCTTCTATGACGAACCTTACAATAAGATATTCAAAAAGGCAGTGAAGTTAAAATGAGGCCGTTGGGGTAGATCCTCATCAAATCTGACTGGTGTACCGGTACTCATAAGAAAAGGAAATTTGGACACTGAGAGGTACTAGGGTTGTGTGAGCATAGAAGAAAGACCATGTGAGTATAGAGGATGACAGTGGTCACCTGCAAGCCAAGAAGTGAGGTGTTAGAATAAAGTCAACTTTGCTGATACCTTGATCTTGGACCTACAGCCTTCAGAACGGAGGGAAAAACAATACCATCGTTCATGCTGCCCAGGCTGTGGTAACCTTAGCAAACAAACACAGCAAAGCTGTTATCCCACTTTAGGTGTGGTGATCAAGGCGCAGAGTGTCTTTCCCATTATTGTACAGCAAACCTACGGCAGAGATGGAATGAGCCCTAAGTCACTCCACCTCAAGGCCTTCTCAGAGTCCCAGAGGGACCCAAAGATTGTGAGGGCTTGAAAGCTTTAGTCCACTTGGAGTTTTAAAGGTGATATAAAGGAGTGACAAAAAGGATGGACTTGAGGGACCCAGGCTTAAAGATAACTGTATTTCTAGACACTGCTTTCAGTCAGAAACAGGACACCTAACTTGTCTCTTTTGCCTGTTGTGTATCAGTACATCACAAAGAACTTCTATAGTGTTTCATTAGACCAATGGTGAGAATCTGGAGGTATATTTAAAAACTCAGGAAGTAGGTCATATTAAAATGATCAAGAAAGAGCTTTGAGGTTGCCTTTCTTGTGTACCTTATGTTAAAATTATTACTGCCATCATTTACCTGGCAACTGCCGATGAGTGTCACCCTATGTCTGTAGTCCATTGGATTATCCAGCTGTCAGGCTGGCTTTGCTGAGTGCATAGTCTTGGTGTTCCAGGTTATAATTCAGTGTTAGAAGAGTTTATGTGCTGCTTAAACTCCTGCAGCTCATAGATAGGAAGAACACTCTAAATGCAGTAATTATACTGTGGATATCAAAAAAATGTATACACATTTAAAGAGATTTTATCTATGTCTTACTTTCAAAGTTGAATTGAATTATGGTGCAATGTGTAATATGACATTCATTCAAAAGATGGTGTTAATCAAGTGATTGCTAGTGTCACCATGCAACAGGTAGGCTAGTCAAAGAACAAGGAGTCTCGAGGAGTCGTTCGAGGAGTGCAAGAACATTTTGAAATGGTATTTTAAATTCGAGAACATTGTGGAAGCACAACAACAATGCAGGCGTGAGTATGCATCAGAACCTCCAACATGCCTAACAATTGCATGCATTCATGATAAGTTTGAGATGAATGGTAAGTTGAAACAGTATGTGCAGTGATTCAAGTGGACACTTTGGTCAATGTTGCTCAAGCACTAGTTTGCCATAATCAGAAGTGTCTGATACTGATGGGAACCAGTTTGAGCATCTCTTATAATTGCAGAAGTAAAATGTGACTTGTATTCATCTTTTGTTATCAGTATATATTGAGTATTACAATTTTAATATAGCTTTTTTTTTCTTAAAATGTGTACTTGTATACATTTTTTTGACATCCTCTGTGTTTTTATAGTGTTGGGTTTGTGCTAATAAACCAGAGAGGACAGCCTGGCAGGATTGGAACCAGCGCTAAAGGCAAAAACATCAAGAATCTGGCCTCCCATGTTCAGCTCAGCCCATACAGATCCTAGCAAGGAGGCCTAGGGATCTGTAGATAGAAGGGGGAGCCTAGTATTCAGCATCAGGATACACAGTCACTTGTGAATTCCTTGTCTTCTTGTCCCTTTTCATGAAAACAAGGGAATTTACAAAAGCCTTCTACTGATTATGTTGGGAGAAATCATTGGAAATATGACAAAGATTTACAAATGAATATTCCTTTTTAGTTCTTCTTTCCCCGCCTCCTCATTCTTCTATTTCATCCTTTTATTTCATTATCATTTATCTTATGAAAATGAATGATAAAGATATGGGAAAAAAGGACTGCAATATTAGTAAAAAATATGTATGTATAGCAAGGAGACTTGGGTTTTAGTTCTGAAATTGCCACTAATTGGCTGTGTGACCTTGAGGAAGTCATTTTACCTCTTTAGGCCTGCATTTATGACTCTATAAAATAAAGGGTCTAGACCATGTATTTCTAATAGTTGATGATCCAAAATTCTCTTAGCTCTGTGAAGGAAACTTGAGAAGCTTGGAGAGTATCAACTAGCATGCATTGTTGGTATTGGGGTCAGACCTGAGAGTCAGTGATGTGTTCCTTTGTTTCAACTGTCTCCTTTCTTCGGCTCTGTTTCTCCATGTATTCCATTTTCTCTAGTTCCCACTGGTGGTAAGGATCTTACATGTGGTGTCCCATGGGCCATGCTTCAGGCATTTCCCCTAGAGCACCTTTAGGTGAAATAAACAAAATAGATAAATGATTTCATAATTAGGTATAAGTGATTTATTTTACCTTGGCATCATTTTTTACATGCCTAGCGTCTTCAATCCAACAACCCCTTATTGATTACCCACGATGTGCAAAGCACTCTTTTATTGACAATAGGGATTTAGATAAATAAGATGTGGTCCCAGCCCTCCAGAGCTCACACGTTAGAGAGGGACACACACCACTGTGAGAGAAGAAAAGCCACTGTGTTGAGTTGGGTCTTAATGGGTGACAGACTGGGTTTCAGAAGGCATCAGTGGGTGGAGGGAAGAAGGGCAGGTCAGTTGCAGAAACCTTTACTGTAAATGTTTGGCAGGGCAGGGAGCGAAATGTGTTCAGTGAAAGGAGAGTAGATACGTAGTGAGAAGGGTGTGAGGATAGAACTGGGAGAAGATCAGCTGCTGTGGAAGCAGAGTGATGGGGCCTTGAATGCCGTGCTGAAGAATCTGGGCTGCATTGTATAGGAGATTGGGAGCCACTGAAAGTGGGCTGGGTCTTGGCCTGAGTGAAACTGTCCTTTCCTAGAAGTGGCATATTTGGAGGATGAGGGCGGAAGGCGTAGACATAGTCCTGATCTATTTGGGTGGGAGATCCAGAGTTCCAGGCTTCCGGAGGCACACAGGTGCTCCAGCTCTGATGGGAGACACCTCCTGTAGCCCTGAGAGTGCGATAGTGATAGGCGACTTTGGTAGCCCAGAACTTTGGTTTTGGAGCACCTCGGAAGCGCTTCTGGAGATTCTTGAATGATCTAGGAGATGTTGGAGGGGTCTGCATGTCCTACAGAGTGGGTGGACGTAGAGCCAGAGAAATGCTTTTGTGTGAATGTCACTGTCTCACTGGGAAGTTGTGGTTAAGAAAACAGGACGGGGGTTAAGAGGGCGGTGAACTAGGGAGAAAAGAAGAGGATCAATGACCCAGACCTCATGGAATCACAATGACGGAGACATCCCATTGCAGGGGTTAGTGTGCTTGTTTGGTCTCAGAACAAGATTGATGCTAATCAGACTCTCCTTCATATTCCACCAAAGGTAGGGGTGTGATGTGGGGGCACATATGGTGAGCTCTTTGCCACATTTTTTCTCCTAGGCAATAGGAGATATAGTAATCTAGTAGCTTAAAAAAATTGATAAAAAAGTTTTTTTTGAATCTTTTAAATCTAGGCATTAGCCAATGAGCTTCCTCATGCCACAGAAAGGACTAAGAAAGATTTGCAGGAAGAAGAGCTGGCCTGTCGACTTTCCTGCTGGGTCCGCTAGACAAACACATCCTGGTAGCTCGCTCACCCACCTTCGCCCCTGCAGCCTGAAGAGTTAGCACAGGGCCAGTGGGAAGACCCGTTACTTCCAGATAATCACTAGAGAGAGCTGCGGAGAATGGGCATCACAAGGCTCAGGGCTCGTTTCCTTTCACATTTCAGCGCCTCCTGATCTTGTATTCTCGCAGCAGCGCCCGCTCAGATACACTCAACACATCCGTTCAAGTAACCTGATTACTCTCCCAGGCGCTTCTCCATAATGTACCTCCCATCAGGTGGGGTGCTCGGTCCCTCAGCGCAGGATCCAGCGTCTCTCCTCTAATACGACTTCACACACAGCTAATGAACACGGGTTCCCGACAAGTGACTGCACACGAGTCAATAAAGGACGCACCCCCCTACCTGCTGCCCACGCGCCACTGCTGCCTCAGGATCCAATTAGCCTGCTCCTTCCTGGGTGCTTCGGGAATATGGTTCCCAGAGTGGGTCTTCTGCGCACCCTGGGGTTAGCTTACTCTCAGTCTCCTTCACAGAGGGCATGCAGAACAGGAGAGGCTGTGTCCATTCCAGTGACGGGCTAACAGCAGTGCTGGGAGCTAGGGACAAGGTGCAACTCACCGTGCAACACCACGGCCTTGATCCAAGCAAAGGGGTACAGGGTGATCGGGGGTGTGAGGGAGATGGAGGAGCCCCCACCATTCATCACGCTCTGGAAAGCAAGAAAGCTGCTGAGAAAACAGGCTGGTGTGTAGCTTAGCTCCCTTCACGGTTTGAATGGGACCTGACAGGCAAACAGGAAGCCATGGAAGGATGCGGCTGATTCGCACTTGTCCTTTGTGTGGCTCAGCCCTGGGGTGAGACCCCAGTGAGGTGGAAAGGGACAGTCCCTGTGCTGGCAGCTAGGATGCATGGACAGTCTCTAGCTGGGGGACTCACCAGGACAGCTTACCAAAGGCTTCCTTCATTCTCCTGCGGAATGTCTGCCCTGCTCCTCTTCTCGGGCTGCTGAGAAGACCAGAGGATCAAATGTCTGTGAAAATAAATTGTAAAAGTAAAGTGGATAATGCGGCGAAGTGAAAACATCAATGGCGAGAAGTCAGCAAACGAGAGCCCTGAATTATTTTCTGCTTGGCTCTCCCACTTACTAGCTCAGGGACCTGAGACACATTATCTCACCTACATGGGACTCAGTTTTCTCATTGAGAAATTGAGGAAGATAAAGTCTACTTCATAGAATTGTTTAAAAATTAAAAGAGGGGAAGCCGGGATGGCTCAGTGGGTTAAGCGCTCACTTTGCAGCGCCAGGGACCGAGGATCGAATCCCAGCCCCAGCCTGTAAGGACCCATATGCTGAACTGGGGAGTTCCCCCAGTTCAGTTCTCTCTCTGTCTCTGTCTCTGTATATCTCTCTCTCTGTCAATAAATAAATAAAAAAATAAAAAAAATTAAAAGAGGTATTGGGTCTGAATATTTAGAAAAGTATGAAGTATTATACAAGTTGAAGGGATTATTTGTGTTGACTTAATTATGGCCTTAATTCAACTCTTCCTGGCCCTTGGGTATTTCATTTGAATTTTATTATTTTTCACTATTTTTTTCAAGTTTGAAACATGCCTCTCTTCTGTTTTAGGTTTTCTCCATGAGATAATACACCTCTCAAGCAAAGCCAGTGTGGGTCAGGTCTGCAGTGGGTTCTTTAGCCACAACTGAAATAACTGGAGTACTCAGGCCCACCTTCTGAGTGTTATCTCATTTTCAAGAAAGTTGCTAGTGGTCTGACTCAAAGAAAGAGGTAAAGTAAGCCCATAGAGTTACTCTGAGTTACTCTTTAGTGATCTTCCCTTTCCTTGAAGTCCTTTTTCTTTGATTCAGTGAATGGGTGTGGTTCCCTAAGCCAATTGTGTAAGGCAGTCACTCATCACCAAGTTCTCTCCCAGCGAAGGAGTAACATCTTTATTGATGGAGTCTTGTTGTAACTAATGGAATGAAACTAAAAGAGATACCTCTTGTGTAAAAGTTATAACCTCCATTCCAATCTAATACACTATCTTAAACTGAAAGATGCAATAGGATTAAAATACCTATATTTTTCAGATTGGAAATATCTATGCTTTCTAAACTTTAAGGTTACAAATCCACTGTTATATGTAAATATATACATACATACCTAGGTACATCATATATATATGATGTTTTCTGGAAAGTATCCAGCCATGTAATGTGAAAAATAGAGGAATTTATGGCTGGATTTTTCCCTGACAGCTTTCATAGTTTTGACCAGGATCGATTCCCATGGGTGGTGTGTCTTGTGAATTTCGTGCCTGATGCAAGATTGCTAAGAGACACTCTCTGGTTCTGTTTACTACTCGCTTACCAAATTTTTATGAGGTACAAAGCACTGTGTTGAGTTTTGTGGGAGATATAAAAAAAAAGGAGATATGATCCCTGCACTTACGTTAACTCCTACCTACCTGGGGTCTGCATTCCAGGGAAGTAAGAGGTCTGGAGGTGTGTTACTTTACAATAATTATTATTAGTTTTTTAAGATTTATTTTATTGATTTGACAGAGAGAGAGAGAGAGAGCGAGAGAGAGAGACAGAGACAGAGACAGAGACAGAGAGAGAGACAGAGACAGAGAAGGGGGAGGACCCAGAGCAGTCTCCCTGGTTGTACATCATTAGTGTTCAACATAGTTTCATTCCACACAGGTGGGCACAGGGCCTTGCAAAGCGGGAACCAGGCTGGGGCCTCCTGTATGGAAGGTACACCCCAGTTCAGCGCATGGGTCCGCATGGGCTGGGGCTGGGGCCAGGACCGGATCCTCAGACCCCTGGGCTGTAAGGTGAGTGTTCAACCTGCTGAACCATCCCGACATGCCCTACTTTGCAATTATTAATAAATGCTTTCTTTCAGTATGTGAGGGCCTAGAATCAAACTCCATGACTTTAGGCCTCTATGCTTTATTTCTGGGATCCTAAACCTTATGACAGAGTCATGCTTCCCTACCTGTTTCGTCCTCAATAACATTGGCCACAATAATCTTTGTTAAGTTTCTCATTTGTCAAAGGAATTGCTAAGATGACTGACAGCATCATTGATGTTGAAAAATGATGGCCTAGAGAGATAACACCTGTAAAAGGAGGAAAGGATAGTAAGAACCAGAAAAGAAGCAAATATGGTGAGATCAAGGTAAATTTTCTTGGAATGAGTGTAATTTATGTAGTCCTGATCATTTAAAGAAATTTCCCAAGGCTGTGTTGCTGTTTCCCCCTGCCCCACTGATCTCTTCTATCTCAAATATATTTCGTCAAGTCACTGGGTGGAGTGTCCTCTGAATGCCCTGGGATTCACTATTACAAGCTATTCACTTGAGATTCCAAAGGTAAGCAGATTCAAGTTAAAAGTTATTTCAAATGTTCACACAAAGACATAATTTTTAAAATTATGAACGCCAAATTTACTCAAGTCTCTTGAGAGAATTAATAGGGGAAGAGCTGCAGCTCAAAGCCAAATCACACTCTGAATGCATATTGCAGGCAAGTTTCTATGTATTAATAGATCCAAAGGTAGGTCTCCCTCCTTGTGATTAATACTCAAACTGGGTTCCTGCACAGTCAGTGGTTCATGCTTTGTGTGTGAGTGTGTATGTGTGTAGAGGAAGACACAACACCAAGGAAGGGTGGGAACTGGTGACAGTAAACCGCTGATGAACCCTAACATTGCATCTGATTAAACAGTGTATTGTGCAAGGAGTTGGGTTAAGGGTTAAATCAATTAAAAAAATTGTTTTTTATCTAAGGATTAGAGTCTAGAAAACACAGCATAGATCCATTTCATTGAAAAGTTTCCAGTTTGCTATTAAATGACATGTGAATAAGTATGTATAAAGCACAGTATGATTTCCTGCCCTGCTGCTCAGTGAGGGGAAGACTGGAGGGTGGGTGGTGAGTGAAGGAGCCAGGAGCGTGGCATGGTTCGGGCTCAGGCTACCTCTCCCACCCCCTAGAGCTGCCTGACTGGAGACGGGGAGAGGTTGTACTTCTAAGCTACTCAGTCTGGATAAATGTTTTTCTTTTAAACACTTACAAAATGGACATTTTCAAGTATAAACAAAGCTAAAGGAATAGATTAATAAGACCACATGTACCTATTACCTTGTTTCAAAAATTTGACAGTTTTATTTTATCCATGACAACCTGATTTTCTTAGAGCATTTAAAAAAAAATTCAAGATGTTTTTTGAAACCTGTCAATACTTCAATATGCTTTCAACTTGATAACCTAGAATATAGTTATATACACCCGATGCCATTATCACATCTACTAAAAATTGCAATAATTAATAATACCTAGTTCATATTTAGTTTTACTAATTGTATTCAAAGTCTTTTTTCCAGTGAGAATTCAAACAAATTTTAACCAGTGCATTTAGTTGATTCTCTTAAATCTCTTTTAAGCTATTCACTTTCCATGCCATTGATTTGTTGGGGAAACTGGTATTTGTATTCTTACTGGATAAAATGGTCTTTGGTGGAAGAAAGACCACTGGACAGAGGACCAGGTGACAGTGCTCAAGGCCCAGCTCTGCCAGTAATTATCAGTATGACTTAGGGATATACTGTTTATCTTGCTAGGTTTGAGTTTCCGTTTCTAAAAAATGAAAGAATTTACTACATTGTGTGTGAGACCCTTTTTAATCAGCAGAGGAAAACAGGACAGAAATGGCCACTATACTCTATATAGCAGAACCCCACACTCTCCACCCCTGCGACAAGGCAGGTGTTATTTCTACATCTGAGAAGAACAATCAACCAGCCAAATCCAGTCAGATTTCGAAGGTGGACCTTCCTCACCAGCAGTGTCTTCTGATTTGAAGCCTCTTTGACACTAAAGGGAGTAAACCTGGAGGTACAGAGAGGAGTTATAAGTGAAGTATTGTATTATTTTTCTTACCTCAAACTTTCCTACTGCCTTGCCCGTAACAATTTATTTCTCACCCATGGACAGGGCATGTAATGTGGGAAGTTCCTTCATTCCTGTATAATGCATTAAGATTTAAATGAGAAGATTCCAGAGCCATGGAATCCTGGAGTGTGAAGGGACCTGAGCAACAATTTACTACAATTTCTCATATGGTGAACAGATCACAAAAGCACTTAGCCTCCTAGTGGAGGCTACTCAAGGCCTCCTCAGGCAGCCCCTTCCAATTCAGGTGAGCCACTAGAGAGGTCTCTTTACTCGAGATTTTCCCCAAACTCCCACTGTT
The DNA here is from genome assembly GCA_004027555.1 of Craseonycteris thonglongyai. Lineage (NCBI taxonomy): Eukaryota > Metazoa > Chordata > Mammalia > Chiroptera > Craseonycteridae > Craseonycteris > Craseonycteris thonglongyai. The sequence goes on along the minus strand of PVKE010011474.1, from coordinate 12,033 downwards.
TGGGGCATGCTATGATGATGATGATGATGATGATGATGATGATGATATGAACGGTTCATTTTTCATCAACCTTATTTAAATTTTCTGTGGAAGAGTCTGTGGAAGACTAGCTTAAGACCACTCGGTGGTCGTTCTCACCCATCTGGTGGCCTGAGCAGAGGGAGTTGTGGACCCGTCCTCAGTGGCAAGCTGAGGGCTCCAGGCTTGAGCAGGGAACCATGGACTAGGCATAGAGGGCGCCTGCGCTTCCGGTCGAGTAGCAGTACATTCAGAATCTGGAGCAGTCACTCACTCTGAAATTCTACCTTGGTCACAGCCTTTTCAGCGGTGGCCTGACCTTTCTCTTCAGTCTCTTCAGGATCTCTGTCAAGTAGAGATCGATTAGGTGGGACCTGCTGCATGTGCTCCGGCGAGATAGGGCCGCGCATGCACAGAACATCCTGGGCACCTAGTCATCTCCCACCTCTGACTCGCCAAGTGAGCTCCCACATTGTGGCTCGAGTGGCAATGTCCATGTGGTGCAGAGGTGCATCTGTGTCACCACAACGGTAAGCAGGTTAATGTAAGGCGTCTTTGTGAGGGGCTGGTGGGGTCAGTAGCCGTGTCCAAGTAGGCCGCCTGCATCTGCTTTGTGAAGCTTCCAGGAGTCACGCGGCTTGCAGTAGGAGGGGTTCGAGTGGCAGCAGCAACAGCACAGCTGGCTCGCCAATATGCCCGAGCCCGTGACACTGAGACATCAGTCAGGTTTTCAGCAGTAACAAGGGTACGCGCTGCCCACAGAAGTTTCTCCCAGGTTCTCCTCAGATTTATGGCGCAGACACCACCACTTTCCTTTTTACAGATGAACTGGTCCACTTGGAAGTCAGGGATGGTGCCGCCTAAGTGGGTTCCTGCTGCAAGAAATTTGAGAACCTCCCCTTCTTCATTAGTAGGACGCCAAAGAGTCAGAACATTGTGAAAGTTTACCTTTAAGTTCCACGAGAACCTAGGACGATGCGATTTGGATGCCTCTACGGGTAGCACCGAAAGGCCTTGCTCTGTTTTTTATGAACATCTCTTAGTTTTCACATGACAGCTCTCCACCTGATGGAGGACTGTGCTTATTCTTGTCTTCTTTGGCCAATGACCTTCAACCATACACAATGGTCATGTTGGCTCCTTAAGGCCCCAGCTGCTTGCCTGTGGATGCACTCCATTGCTCCTTACCCCTGGTGAAATGTAGCTGCCACAGCTGGACGCGATATTCCAGGTGAGTGACCAGTGTGGCACAGGGACTCTCATTGACTTGGTTCTGTACATCACATCCAGGTATACGGCTTGATCTCTCTTAGGTGATCTTTTTGAAACCTTTCTAAAGATGTCTATGGAAGGCAGATGGCTTCAGAAAGCAGAAAGCAGGAACGTAGGACCCTTACAATATTAGTCTAGGATCATTCAACTGGAGAAATTTTCACAGGAGGAAAAAAACCAAACACCATAAGAACACTATAATTTTCAATTTGTATTTCCAAAGACTTCTAGGTTGGAAAGTCCTCCTGAATATGTTCTTTTAAAATGCTTAGTATCCAGACGTTCCTTGTTTATATAAAATTGTTTAAACTAGTGTATGTCTTTTCCTCTTAGAAATTTACCCAACTCTTCCAGTATGGGAAGTCTAGGCTATGCTATTGTGATGGTTTTGGATTGGTCCTGAAATATGCAGAATGGGGGTGGAAGCTGAAGTAGTGGAAGAGCTCAGAACTGGAGGGTGGACTCTGGGAGTGGCTTTAGGAAATCTTGGAATGAATGAGGCTCAAAGGAGGCAATGAGAGTAAAAACCACAGATGAGTGTGAAATTCCATGAAAATGTAAGGAGCACAGTATTGTGCGTGGGCTCTTGTCCAACGTGGTAAGGTTGAGTAGCATTGCAATCTGCTCTGGGTCACATAATACAGAGTCCTACACCGTTGCTTCCTCTTTGCTTTTTTCTAATCCTACTTGGACAAGTTAAACACGTTGCTTAAACGTTAAGCCATGCTTTTGTAGAAATTACGCATAATGACTATAACACTCTTTCCATGTTTCTTCCAATCCCTTCCTACTCTCATGGACAGTTCTGGAAGGGTGCACCCTAGGAGCTGGTAATCTTTATCACCTTCCTGTGACCTCCGTGATGTGAGGCCTGGGATGTCTATCTATGGTAGTGCTGTCTTAGTGGAGGAGAGGATATCTGTTATTAGCCTTTGACCAAATCCCTTGAATCAATGTCAGGCTTCCCTTAGCCAGTTTGGAGCTTCCCGGGCCTCCCCGGCCTGCACCCTGTGCCTTCTCACGCTGGCAGCAGTGGCGTAGATTAAGGGAGGGATAGAGCGCCTGGGCACTGTTTCTCTTTTCTCTGGAGAAAGGGTCACTGAGGAGGGTTGAAGTTTCCTTGGGTATACTGCCCAAGCCTGCCTTTCTCATAAGCATGGGGCCAGGAGAAGGGAACTGGACTCCTTGGGTGACATCCAGAGGTCAGGCCTACCTACCAAATCCTCCTTACCGAGCAAATGTGATGGTTTCGCTGGGACCAGTGTAGAGAGAGTACTTCTGTGATGGCAGTGTACTCAGTAGCTTCTAATTCAGCCAAGCCAAACCTTCAGCATAGATCATTCTTTGCCCCAGACATTTGCTTTTCACCCAGTCATCAGATTCTTACCTGAAATTCCACACGGGAAGTTTTAGAGGAGCCCTGTGAAACAAATTCCTTTTCTTCCATTTCCTCCCCCTGCGCATCTGCAATCTCTATTGTGCAGGAGGGGATTACTGAGCAAACCAGGCAGCCTCTCTTTCACTCAACAAAGAAATTTAGCAATCTCTGAGGCTGTGTCACCTTGCCAGCAGAAACATTGAATGGCAATAGCACTGAGAGTCAACACTAATAGCCGACACCAAATTAAACTGCCAGCCTCGGTGTGATGTAGCTCTGTCACCTCTTGACACTTCTGATGTGAGTACAGGGGCTTCTGCAGGAAATTCATCAGCTGAAGTTCATGACGCATCATCTTTACATATCTGTCTATCTACATTTGTCAGCAACAGGCAAGCCTCAAATGACTTCAGTGATTGGTATATAGATTGCACTACCTCCAGACACAGTAAACAGGCGTTTAACCCTTGGAGCTCCTTCAGCTCTGTTTTCCTCCCTGACAAGCCTGGTTACTGGTGTCACCATTTTCCCTGTGTTTCCAGTGGTGATTGACAAAGGCTGATTGAGAAGGTCTTTCTTTTTTCTTACTAACCAGTATCTCAGATGCACCCCTTCTTTCCAAGTTAGCTCTTCTGCTGACACACGTTCTCTACTCTCTGATATGTATTTCTAGAATGTTATCTGAGAATGTGTATTTGGTTATTCGTGGCTTGATTTACCATTGTTCTGATGAGGAAGATTAGAAGTTTACTACAGGCTCCCCTTGCTAATCGAGATTGTTTGCTTTGCAGTGGAGAATGCCTTTGATATTTCCGTGCCTTCCAGGCGGATCATTTTAGTATAGTCATAGCTGTGCCAAGATCAGGGGCTTGATGATTCAAAAAGCAGTTTCAGACCCTTAACATTTTCCTTGGTCATTACCACCTGAGATATTTATTTCATACATTTGTCAACACCTTCCAACTCATACACACTCTAGGAGTAAGTTAAGTAGCTTGCCAGGGGGTTCAGACGTATTTTTTTTCTTGCATCATTTCCTAGTGTAATTTCAGAAGGAATAGTCTCAAATATATAACTAGTTGTTAGGACATGGGAGTCTGATTTTGGTATCATATTACAAGCTCTATTTTAATTTTTTCGGAGGGGGGTTCATTGTCTATATACCACTCTCCAGATGCATTTCTGTGGAATGAAGGCTGTGTTTGTTTACAGACCACATGTGTGTATTTATTTTCACTGGTAAGGATACTTAGTTTTTCTGTAGTAAGGATGATGCTTTCTTGTTTTCAGTTCTTTGATAATAGAGCACTTGATGTTGTTACCTTAGCGACTTCTCTCAGTTTTACAAAACCACTGGTTTTGGTGTCAGACTTAAGCTCCATACTGCCTAAGGGAAGCCTGGTGTTTGATATACTTACCTAGGGTACTGTCTGTCACTTCAAGAAAATAAGACTTCCTCCTGCCTACCCTTTAATCCTGGAATTCTCCGGGCAATTGTGGCTGTGAAGAACCGGCTTGCCAAGAAAGGAGGCAGTGCTCACAAGACTGCATCCACATGAACCCTGTTTCTTACAGGTATCATCCCATTTGAGTTTTGTTCCCTCGCTTCAGAAAGCTCTCTTGATTCAAAATGCACGAAGCCTATTACTTTTAATAAGGCTGATCTGTACATCAAGATAGATAATGTCACATAAAGGTTTATGGCATAACAGTAAGATTAAATATCTAACACTCCAAGTTCCATGTGGGTTTTGTGAATTAACAACTATTAAGGAGAACATACTTAGGATGAATTCACAGAACAGACTCCTCGATTGATTAATGTTCAGGACTACAGTCTAATGCAACCAAGAGCAGGAACAAATTCCTGCTTCCTCAGAACCACGGTGGGGAAGTCAAGACCCAGTGTATGGAGTCAGCATGAATGAAAACAGTGAAAAAAAAAAAGGTAGAAAAAAATGCTTCGAGTCTATCTTGGGAATGCTTGGAAAGAGGGTAATTAGGAGATTTTTGTAAAATGATAGACACCTCAGCTATGGGACAGCTGTGAGAAACCCATTTCATATGAGATGGCTCTGCTTGAATGTACATTTAAGATGCCTGTGAAACATGGAGATGGTTAGAATAAGTCATGGGGTAAAAATAAATTGCGACTGGCCACTGAAGGCTATGTTTCAGAGGCTGTGACTTGAAGTGGCTGAGGTAAACACTTAGCTTACTCAACTGGGGATTATAATGGGTGTGCTGACAACCCTCACTAATTAGGATGCTCTCAGGCTGCTCCGTAATAGCTGCGGGGAGCTGTCAGAGCACACTGTTATATTCGGGGGGTCATTACATCGGGTGTCTCTCGGCACCACAGAGACTTTGCTTGCCTGGCTCCTAGCAGTCAGCATGCTTCCAGCTCTTCCTTTGACACCCCAAGGATCTCAGTGCCCTTCACCAAGAGACACAAAGGATTCGGAGCTCACGGGCAGTCTCCTCCCCAGGCAGAGGGTGAAAGATGACACCTGCAAATACAAACTAATTATAACCCTATTTAGTTCCTGTGGGTGAATCTCTCTATCCTTCCCCTTTGCCCTTTCCCACATTGAATTCCTATTTGGTGAGGAGGGCAGGATTATTTCTGGAAACCAGCCTGCCCCCTCCAGCTCTCTCCCAGCCGCCAACAGCCGAACACAGGCGGTCATCCTGTGGTGATTAACAATCTCATCTCCAGGAGTACATTTTATGGTACTCTTGGTCAGGTACATTCTAAATTAGCTCAGTTAAAACAGGTCAGGAGACACGATACTGCCAATTTTGCTGTTCCTATTATCTCCTGGACCTCTGCCCATGCATCATACTATTTTGGGAGCTGAGCTTCTGGCAAAAGGAATCATTACCCAGAGATTATAGGTATAGAAGTGACGTGGAGAACAAGCAGCAATGGCTGCCTTTTCCCCTCCTGGCGTCACTCTCAAGTTCTGGGGAGAGAAAGGGCTAGAAAGTATTTATGGTGGGAAGGGCAGAATATAGGTTGCTGAGGGAGTGCTCAGGGATCTGTCACTGAGGTCACTGTTCCTGCTGTCATCCAGGAATGCTGGGGAGAGACTGATGGCAGCTTCACCCTTGGGATTCCCAAAGCCCCTGAAGAGGCTAGAAGGGCTTTCCACCCATAGCCAAGAGTATTTTGACCGCTCCCTGCCATGCATGTAGAGTGTAACTGAACGGACAGAGGCTGGTGGCTCCAGTCTCTTTTCAGGCAGAATACCTAGAGGACCTTGAGCAAGTCATTTGCTCCTTCCTTGTCCTTTTCTTCACTTCCTGATTGAAGAGGTTGGACCATATGAGCCCTGAGGTTTTTTTTCTGTCTCGAACATCTTATGACTCTGGAATTGTCTGTAAACCAGTGGAGTTGTCCTGAGATGTTTGCTCCACTCTTTGTAGAGAGTTGTGGGTTTTGTGGGCCCAGGTTGGGTGCCCTCTTTAGGGTGGTATTTAAGGTATGGTTGCCTCTGGTACCAAAAATATATCTTTTCAAAAAATATATATATGTATTTTTTACTGGCCACTTTTGTTGTTTTGAGCTCAGAGGAAGCAAGGAATTCAGCACAAAATGACCCACTGTTTCCTGAATGCAAAGAGAATACAACTTAAAAAAAAAATGCAAACAAGTATATTTGAAAGAACCTACAATGTGCCAAAGCAGTTTGTGTGTGTACTGTGGGGAGGGGTAGGAGATAGTTTACTGCCATGAGCAAGATACTCTCTCTCCACTTAAGTAGCTTATAATCTAAGGGAGACCAACGTGGGCTCAAATAATTCAAAGAATTCAGAAGAAATAAAGAGGGAGGGTGGAGTTTGAGCTAAAGTATCCAGTAGAAAAATTTGAAGTTAGAAGGTGAGTGGAGGAACAACTTTTAAAAGCACGGTGCTGTTAGCTAGGGTCCTACCTAGATCTTGGATGGGGGTCATTTGGTGGCCCTTGACTTTGGGGCACTGATAACGCTAAGAATTACACAGTTTTACTTCCTCTGGGTATGCTTGATTAGACAAAGGAGTATGAGAAATGTAATTTTTAGCCTCCTAGACTCTGATACACGGCTGGAGAGTGAGAAAATGATGGTAGGAGGAGGGTTGAAATAGTGCTTTAAGTGATAAAGAGCTTGAATTGGATCCACAGAGCAATGACAGTCCACTTTGGCACATTAAAGTGTGGGCTGGTGTGCTCATCACATCACTGGAAAAAAGAACTTTGGCAGCAGTCAGAAGGTACGGCTGGTGGAGGTGGTCCTCAGTGCAAGAGCTTAATGAAATGATGGCAGCAGCTCAGATCACAAAAAATGAGATGAGAAAATCTGAAATTTTGAAGCCAAGAGGGAAAAAAAATATCATTCACATTGAAATGTGTACAAAATCTATTTAAAAATAATCATATATAGATGTAAAGATGCACAGTTAAATTGAGAAGGAAAATAATCACTACAGTCTACTGAATTTTTATTAAATACGTCATGTTTTACTTACTTTATGTATTACCTCATTTAATCCCCGCAACAATCCCATGTGGCAGGCATTGTAGCTTCATTTTACAGATGAAGAAACTAAGTCTAAGAGACATTAACTGACTTTCCCAAAGAGCACTGTTAACAGGTATGGAAGATCAGATTATAATTAAGGTAAGTCTGGGCTTGTCTGATTTCAGATCCAGTTCCCTATGTAGTATAACATGCCTTGCTTATGAAATAGCACGCTTGTTATATACATAACATTTCCCAGTAATTTATAAGAAAAATATAAATTCTGAAGTATTTTAAGGTTAATGAGTAAAACATTTAAGGAAAGATATTAGTACAATACTACTGAGACCCAGTGCCCACCAAATGATTTCTGAAAACCACTGACAGAAATGTAGTCATCATCATAGCTCTTACCATTAAGTGCAAACATCAGAGGACGATGTCCTTCAGGAGCTGGAGAATTATAAATTTATGCTTCTGAAAGGGGACTGTCATTTTCACAAGAGGAGGAAAGAATTCAGGTTGACTTCCTCGTATTGACTTTTTTTAAATTTAATTTTTTAAAAGATTTATTTGATCATTTTTTTGCCAAGGAGAGAGAGACAGAGCCAGAGAGAGCCAGAGAGAGAGACAGAGCCAGAGAGAAGGGGAGGGCCCAGAGCAGTCTCCATAGCTGTATGTCATCAGTTTTTGACATAGTTTCATTCCACACAGGTGGGCAGGGGGCCATGCAGGACAGGAACCGGGGGGTGGGGGTCCCACATGGGAGGCACGCCCCCACAAGCTGGGGGCCTAACCGGGGGCCTCCTACAAGGGAAGCTCGCCCTGGCAAGAACTGATTGAGGGCAACACCTCAGCTCAGCATATGGGTCCATATAGTCTGGGGCCAGGACTCGATCCTCCAACCCCGGGCTGCAAAGCGAGTGCTTAACCTGCTGAGCCATCCTGGCTTCCCCTGCCTTTTGATCTAGAGATATGTGGAAGTGTTCCTGTCTTTCTCCTTTGACTTCAAAAGACCAAGAGTAGAGGGGGAACTGGAAGTAAGCTCTTCTATGAAAACAAATGCTTTTCATACTATGTGACATGAAACCATTTTCTTTTATATTAAATATAATATTGACATCTTTGTCTCAATATTTGTCTGGTTCACATTGAACTAGAAAATCTGAAGGCGATGATTTCCTAATGTTTGGCAGTTGGCAGCTCCATTTTCCTTGAATAGAATTAAAACCATTAAAGGTAAATTCAGTGAGAAAATGGGTGATTTAAGTACATTTTCTTTTAAATGACTATGACTAGGTCTTGTATCTCCTTGAGTGTGAAGGTAGATCTTTCTGCATTGTTGTAGGTTCCTGGAATGATGTATTTCTTTAGGCTGTGCAGAATTTCCTTTGTGAAGACTTGAGAACTAGTTTCTCATTTGAGATGGCTTATAGGTAACCATCTTCATGAGAATGACGGGAGACCGAATGGCCCTGTTGGGTTTCTTTATGCTTTGATAAAATGATATATCATGTCATACTGTGTCTTTTACCATTATTTTCTTTTCTATGTATCAGTCATGGACTTAGTCATGAAAAACCGAGTCCACTCTGATTAGTTTAAGCAAGGAAGAAATGGACACAAAGGATATCGAAGATGGATGGAGAAACACATTAGGGGTCAAGCTTCTAGTAGAATCACTCACACCAAGCTGCAGAAACGGGCCTGATGGGAAAGCCCTGAAGCTGTTGAGCATCAGATGCCAGGAGACCAGTTACCTCAAGGGCTCCAGCTACCAGTCCTGCTACCGCATGTGTGCCCGCAGTTCTACCCTGAACTGTGCGGAAACACAGGCGTTGCTGCCTCCATCCCCCACACGGCCTGCTTTGCTGCTCTTCTGAGGAACAAGAGATGCCCCTCAGCCTGTCTCCTACACAGCACACTTCCAAAACACAGTGTCACCTTCATGTGCCAGGACTCAGACCTGTGTCCCAGCGGGAGAGGCTGGGCATTGGTGTTCTGTTCTGAGGAGCTTGAAGTGACCAGGTGGAGATTGCCCCAGGCCGAGAAATTCAATTCTAAAGGTCAGGGGCCCTGTACATGTGGCAGGTGTCACGACTCCATCCCAGGCAACTTCGTGTTTCCATGTAAATGAAGGAGTGGCGTGTGGGCAAGAAAAGACGAAAGGAGACTTTTATGGAGAGACTCCATAGCAGTTGTTATGAGGGGACTACCTGTATCCATTGGAACTTAACCGGATTAGGGTGCTGCATCTCTTCTGGCTGCCCGCATGTGCATCTCTTCACCCAGGGTGAAGTGTGGGGGGAGTTAACACCACCCTGGCAGCTGACGATCATTCACTGAGACCAGCTTCCTTGCCCCTTGGCTGGGATAACCCAGAGGCTTAAAAAAAAAAAATTATTATTACTTTTATCCATGTCCCAGAGATCTTCCCTGGGACTACGCCCCAGTCACCCATGGTGGTAGCTGGCTTTATATCTAGTCCTTTATTGCTCCCTTCCAGGCCTCACCGCCTCACTCGCGTACTGGTGTTTCCTGTGCCTCCGAAGTGTATGACCTGTGCCTGTCTCAGGTCTGCCTCAGGGAATCCCACACTAAGGTGACCTATTTGCCATAGTAGCTGTCATGTTAACGATGAGTTAATTCCTTCAGCACCATCACATGATCGGACTTAATGAGGAAAGCAGGGCTCAGTTACCAGTATGGCTTCAAAGGAGGCTTCTAGTCACTCACTCTGAGGTCTGTCGTGAGGTGGGCTGCTCCCAGGCAGGGTGGCGACACCAGGCCTTCAAGCTTGGCCACAAAAGCCCTCACAGCTTCTCTTTGCCACCTCAAAGGACATCTCATATTACAGAAAATCGCTTCTAGGCATGTCCTCTTGCACAATTTGCTGATAAAATACCTTTAAGGGATTCATCTCTCTTCTCTCAGAGATCTTCTCTGCTCCTTTTGAGGTGGCAGAGGACAAAAGAGAGAGAGGGTGAGACAGAACATTTTTGAGACCTTCTAGTGCCCCCAAAATGTAGGCTCTCTGCCTTCTAAGACTAGATTCTCAACAGAAAGAGGTAATTTCACTTTGCTATGTGAGAAGAAGTAAAGCAATCACCACTCTTAGTTTTCTAGCTTGGAATTTTTTTCAGGGGATTATAGATCCAGCAATGTCGCTGTTGGCAGAGCTTTAGCTGGACTGAGCTACCTTCAAATGTTTCTGAAGTCCCTCCATAGGAGCGCCGGTGGGCACTGACTTCTGAGAGCCGGAGTACTTTATAAGAGACCTGGGCAAGACGTCCATTGTGGTCCACCGGTGGACTGTCAAGCAATTTTGGGGTGGCTGTCTAAAGTAAGAAAAAAAATTTGCAGTGGATGCCACATTACTCCAGAGCCTAGCAGTTAGGCAGTGAAATGTAAAAGAAACATCTATTTCACATGCACACGTACAGCTGCTAGAGGCGAGAATCGGCTCTTCACGATTGAGGGGGCTGTATGTACTTGAACAAACACAAATAAATAGCTAAGTGGACCACAACACTTGGAGAAAATTAGAAGTAGCCCTTGCCTTGAAAATGTCTGCACAGGCCTGTGCTATAAAGACCAGAAAATTCTGTACATAGCTTTTAAACACGGAGTGGAACAATTTCAGGACCCCTTCAAAGCAGCTCTTGTAAGAGTGGCTTGAACACACAGGAGACAGAAGTCCCTTTTGAAAAGATACACTCTTCCCCCGGGCCTCACTCTCCACTGGCTCCTGCTGCGAACCAGCCCTTCCGTTCTTCGTGTGTATATGGGCTCGCCACACTCTGCCCCTTTGCTCTTTCCAGAACAAAAGTCAAATACTCCTACTGCAGTGCCTTTTCTCTGAAAACACTTGACTCACAAGTTCCACAAACACTCTATTTTCAAGTTGTGCAAAATGGAAGCACAGAAGGGAGAAGTGATGTCTGTAGAATGACTCATGGTGTGGAGGGAAGGAGAGCTGCCTCAGAAAATGCCCCCTTAAGCATTAGAGAGAAAGGCTTTTTTGTAGCACTTAGTGCTCGAAAGGAACCACTAGAAGGGGCCAAAGTGGAGGGCGTTTGAGGACGAATTCAACAAATACTGCAGAATATGAGATTTTGTTTTTATCTTTTTCTCTAAATTAGCCTTTGGAAAATGAGTTGCCTTATGACCAGCTAGTGAGTACCAAATTTTTGTTGAGTGCCTACTATGTGCTAGACAATGCCTTAGATGAGAGGTCAGCAAACTTTTTCTGTAAAGGGCCAAATGGCCAAATTTTTTGGGCTTTCCAAGCCATACAGTCTCTGTGAGAACAGTTCAACTCTGCCCTTACACAGCAAAAGCAGCAATAGACAGCATGCAAATGAGTAGGCACATGTGTCCTAGTAAAACATTGTTTATGAAATCTGTTTACAAATCTGCCACTCCACCAACCCGGCCATGTTTGTGGATCCCTGCTCTAGGCAACGGGGATGCAGCAGTTAACAAGACAACATCTCTGCCCTTAAGAAACCTGCATTATGATGAAAATGCTACTTTAAAATCTGAATCTTTTGGAAGCCAGGGTGGCTTACTGGGTTAAGTGCTCGCTTTGCAGCCCTGGGGACTGAGGATTGAATCTTGGCCCCAGCCTGTGAGGACCCATATGCTGAACTGGGGAGTGTTTCCCATGAGGGAGGCCCCCAGTTTGGTTCTTGCCCCCTAGTTCTGCCCCTGGCTCAAGGGGGCATGGCTCCCATGCAGGAGACCCCCAGCCCAGTTCCCACCCTGCACAGTCCCCACCCACCTGAGTGAAAACTGATGACATACAACTATGGAGACTGCTCTGGGCCCTCCCCCTTCTCTCTGTCTCTCTCTGTCTCTGTC
>PVKE010011473.1:0-40209 GCA_004027555.1 Craseonycteris thonglongyai | reverse complement strand
TGGACGTCTCCAGAGTATCTGCCATCTGGAAGGACAACGGAGAGTCCCTGACCTGGCCACGGTTAACGGACAAGGACCCTAGCGGGCTGAGACTGGTACACCAGGGGAAGGTGGGACTTACCCACAACAGATGGATTGAGTGCCCCAATCTGTGGTCCCTGGTCATTCCCAGAAGGGAGAGGAGCAGCTCACGTGGTCGCCCGAGGAGTCTATCTCCTCCCGGGTTTCGGCACCAAATGTAAGGAATCAATTCAAGGAAATCAACACGGGAGATCGAGTGGCTAATCAAATGCAAGCCTTTATTGGGGGGGGGGGGGGGGGGTAGGCTCCCGGGCTACATTGTTCGGTCCGAGGAAAAAGGTCTGGGCCAAAGAATGCGCGTGCGGGGAAGGGAGTGAGGGGGTTAAATAGGGCTCTGGGGTCGGGGAGAGGCGGATCAGGTGGCCAACGGAAGTCCCGCCTTTGAAAGTTCCCAGGCAGGTTACAGACAGGCCCCTGAGGCCCACCGACCTTACAGTTTCCATCCATGTCTATAAGCCTCAAACATACTAAATTTAGAAGTTTCAATGAACACTAAATTACATTGGGTGTACTGGGATGGCTTATTGGGTTAAAGCTCATCTTGCAACCCCAGCGTCCGAGGATCAAATTCGGGCCGTAGCCTGGTTAGACCCATATGCTGAATTGGGGTGTGGTCCCCAGTTCAGTTCTTGCTGGGACAAGCTTCCTATATGGGAGGCCTCCAGTTTGGCCCCCAGTTAAATAATAGAAGCCTGTTGGTTACACGTATGCAAGTGAAATGTATTTTGCTAGGTTTCAAAATGAAGAAAATATCTACTAACTCTTTGAAAGAACTGCTGCTGTAGGTTCACTAATATAGGTGATGACTGACACTTCCTAGTACTCTGCCATGGTAGACATTTCCTACATTAATCGGGATAGTCCAGGTAACATTGAGGTAAAAAAACAACTCCAAAACTCTTAGTGACTTAAGCAACAAGATTTTTTTTTAAAGATTTATTTTATTGTTTGAGAGGAGGTGAGAGAGATAGGAGTGGGGAGGGCCCAGAGCAGTCAAGTTGTGACACGGTTTCATTCCACACAGGTGGATGTGGGGCTGCATAGGGTGTGAACTGAACTAGGGGCCCCCCTCATAGGAGACGAGAACCTTCACCACCATCACGTTGTGCCACAGTTCAGCATATGGATTTGCACAGGCTGGGGCTGGGATTTGATCCCCAGACCTCATGATTGCAGGGCAAGCATGAACCTATGCTGAGCTATCTTGGCATCCCCTAAATGAGAAGATTTATTTCTTCCTTATGAAACAGGCCTATATCAATTTGTCTGGGTCCCTGCTCCAATTTGGCCTCTCTGTGGGGGAGCCAGGCTGATGGGGCTGCTATCATGGGAACATGTTGTCAGTTATCGTGGCCTGGGGAAACAGAGCAGTGGATTGAGCCCAGGCTTTTAGAGCTTTCACCTGTAAGTGATACACGTCAGTTCAGCTCAGATGTCACTGGCAGAAGCACGGACATACCCAACTGTAAGGAAGCAGAAAAGTACTGTCTTACTATGTGTTTGGTTGGAGAAGAATGTTGTATAAACAGCTAACACTACCACATTTACATACATGTCTTACCAGCCACAAACTTTTTGAAGGTAAAGAACATGACTCATTCCTTTTTGCCTTTTTCCCAGCACCAACCTCCTGTAGAAGGGAGGTAAGATGACTGGAGAGCTTTTGCGTGTGACTGGGACAAAATGGGAAAGAGGGCCAGAAAACTTGGTCTTCTATTCTCCGTCCCTTTTGGCACATCTACCGGTATCCTTCATTTGTGCCAGAACTCTGAAATTGATTATCTGGCTGACTCTGGACCATCATTTAGTTACTTTTAACTTCAGTTCTTGTGGCTAGAAAATGGTGATCTTCTTGTGAAGACTGAGTGAGATGGCAACACGTGTGAGAGCCACTTGTGGCTTTGAATTTTGCCCAGTGCTCTGTCTGGGGGTGCTTGGGTGTCCATTATTGTCTGCTTGAGCTGCCCACTGAAGCCTGCTGCCCTTAGGTAAGGCTTACCCTGCACTCAATCTCCTCTGATCTTTTCCCCACTGTTCTCCCTCAATTTCCATACCAAGGTTTACCTACGCTATACCCTGTTTCTTCAGAACTCAACTTTCTACTAAATAGGATACAACAATTTCTATTAATTCATTAATAGATATTAATAGGTTAAAAAAACAACAACAACACCCAATCTCCAATCATTGCTTAACCTAAGGGATAGTTCACCCCAGGTAAGCAACTAGTTATCACAGATTCACAGTGTCTATAATAAAAGGTGCCCTAGAGATCATCTAGTCGGATGGTTTTCAAACTTTTTTTCAACTGAAAGATAGTTGAAAACCCTACGTGTAGAACATGAAGGGCTCTACTCTGATTGAGAGGAGGTGGGCGACACCTCCCCACTGAGGTTTTTCTATTTCAGAAGCCCTCGAGCACATTAACTGAATTCCACTGATTCTACACCAAGCCTCTGGTTTTATAGAAGGGCAACCAAGGCCCAGACTGAGGAAGGAACTGAGGACCCCACAGGACTGGGGTCAGAGCCTCTATCACCTGACAGCTGATGCAGACTGCCTACTCTCACCATCCTACCTGGGAGAAAAAGCTGGCCAGCGAAGAGGTTATTTCTGATGACACAGAATTTGCTCATCCAAGGTCAAATCAAGTGTGTGGTCGTTTTTTTCTTCTAAGGTCCTGAGTAACTCTAGCCAGAGATAATAAGATTCAGAAACATTTACCTCTAAGCTTTGAATAGTAGTACAGGCTGTTATACTCAAGGTCGTTATTTTTTGATGGGTTATCAAAGCCCTACGTGAAAGGTGTGGGATTTTTATGAGCTTGATTTTATTATAGTAGCATGTTTAAAGGGCTCCTTATGTACAAAGCACTTTGAAAACTCTAATGGGGACTCATAATCAGCAGCATAATTATGAAGGTCAAATTGTGCTGAACAAACTTGAGAGCTGTTTTTGACCAAATTAGTGGCTGAATAGGACAGAATATTAAAAATAAATAAATAAATAAATAAATAAATAAATAAATAAATAAATAAACATGTGTTTTTCTCCACTCCTTCCAGCTTTTCTGGATGCAAAACAATCCTCTCTCAGAGCTGGAGAAAATGGCTGCTGTGATATACTTTCCCACTTTGTATAAACCTAGAGAGGATTTCATTCCCTGGGCTTCAGACACAGAACAGACAGACTTATGTACTGATTTTCAGCGTAAAGAGTTGGTTGTAATGAGCATTCAGATATATTTGATAAGGAAATGTGCTTCAGTTTGTTTTTATCCCTGCCCCCCTCCTTGCACTCCACATATGCCCCCTCCAGAGCAGGCCTGGCTGCCCGGATGTCCTCCCATAGAGATGCCTGCTGCTTTCACTTACCATCCTCAATTTTCCATCTTATACTAGGAAACTGCAAGGTTAGAAAACAATGGACCATTTCCTTCCTCTTTCTTTAAACTAAGAAGCTGAAAGGAGGACGTCGTATTCATTACTCAGAAGCCAGACTTGAGGATAAAGGTCATTATAGTTCAAATGTAACAAAAGTTAAAATCCACAGGTTTCAGTGGGTTCCCAGTCCATCTCAGGTAAAAATGGCACTTGTCCTTTCATTAGGTTGTCATTTGGAATCTGAGCTTGCTAAAAAGAGCTGAATATATGGGCACGAGGAGGGGAAAGAATTGACACAAAGCAGGTTGAAGTTGGGGAATGTCTACCCTTTCAGGGCCTTGACATTTTTATTTCCTTTCTGTAATATCCTCTTGCTGTGGACTGTTCTCTTGTGGCTAGATAATTTGTGGCTAGAAAACCCTCCTCAGGCAGGTGAGGTAGATGTCCCAGTTATAGCAGTGTTTCCTCATCACACTGCTAGGGAGAAGGAAACCACTTCTAACACCTCACATTGGGTTTACAGTATTGTTATTTAAGCTAAAGAGCAGTTGTCATGCTTTGTACAAGCCGGTCCTCTTTGTTGCACTTGACATCCACAGAGGAGAGCCAGAAGTCGCAAAGCAGCAGCTGTGTGACCTGTGGGCAGTGCAATAAGAAATCACACAACAAGCAGGGCAGGGCCAGTGTGGGATTTTCAGGGGGCTCTAGACAGTTTTGCCATCATGGGCCCCCTGTGCCATAAAATTAATTTTATGACTAGATGTGTATAAAGGCAAATACATTAATCTTATATATCACAACATTTTCTTTGATCTGAAAGTTTATTTTTTTCCTCTGATTTTAAAGGAAATTAAAAGATATTTGTGGGCTTGTAAAATTTTTGTGGGGTGTAGGCATTGTGCCTGCTGTACTTATGAATAAGTTGGACCTGCCAACAGGAAGCAAATTCTTCCTTGGTACAATGTGAAGAAAATGAATATTTATAAATTAAGGCCATATCATTACTTAAAATGACAATGCAAATATAAATGGATTTGGTTCATAAAATGAGGGAGATTAATTAAATGTTTATTCATATACACAGATCAAGAGCTCATAGTTAGTGACAGGCCTGTATACATTGCCTTTAGCATTCCAAAGTAAGTTTTGAAACTTTAGGGACAAAACATTATTATAAAATATTTTATAATATTGTTATAAATATTGAGGGAGTATGACTTTGGGTCAGAATCCTGGTTCCACTACCCGCAAACTTGGGCAAGCTGCTTTATTCCTTGAGCAAGTTTCTTTATTCTTCTATGCTTTTACTTCCATCTCTATAAGTGAGAGATAATGACAGCTACCTCATCAGGTTACCAGGAGGATGAAATGCAGTCATGCTTGTAAAGCACTTAGTATAATGTCTAGGATTTTGTGAATTTCCAATATGCATTAGTTATTGTGATTACTATCATTATCATCATGATGAAGTGTTGTTATCTTGTTCATCAGATGGAGAGACTCAAGCTTCACCATTATTTTGCTGGACAATCACTTTGCTAAACTCAGACAGGTATCAGTAGTTAAAAAGTAGTATTTATCTGAGATTGGCATTAATCAACCAATAGCATGGGAAGAGAAGAATAGGAAGTGATGTGCAAAGTTCAAAGATAATTAAAATACAGATCCTGGCCTCAAGAGGAGTACTTCATGCTTAGGAGGACAAGACACATCCAGAGAGGGTCAGGGACAGTTAAAAGGGCAGTGGACAAGCTTAGTGAGTAGCTGAGAAGGGAAAGACCACCAAGGGGATGAGGAAGGTGTTCCAGACAATGAAAACCCTGCTCAGTAGGTGTGGATTCCTCCCGGACATTTCCAGAAGGAGAAATGGCTTCAGACTTTTTACTCCACAGCACTCACCATATGCATCCTTGAATTGCCAAATTTCAGTTTGGAAGAAGTTCTTATCAACCAGATAGGCTGCAAAGCTGTTCTGATGGTGCTCCCACAACACTGGCGGAGCCGAATTAGGTGAGCATAGAACTCGTGCATTGGACTGGAAATTGAACAGAGAAAACAGCAAAAACAAAAACTTGAAGGTATTTGGCCCCTATTAATATTAGTAACACTTTATGTAATGCTTTTTTAATTTTTAAAAGATTGGTACATTTTTATTTTTTATTATTAAAATGAAATATTCTACATGGATTGCAACTATTTTCATTTAAGGATAAGAAAACTGAATTTGATTGATTTTTCTAATATCATACAGCCAAGTTTTGGGCCTTCAAGGGTGGAATTTAGGTCTATTAATATTCTGTTTTTGTTGAATTACCACAAAATCTTCATGTTGATCATAAGAAGAATAATGAGAGTTTTTACTACTTTGTCACATATAGACTGTTTCTCACAGCTAATAGTTCTTGGCACGTGTGCTATTTTTTTTTTTTTTTTGACACATACACTGTTTCTCACAGCTACTGCATAAGGTGAGGCTTCTCAATTCCATTTATAGTTGAGAAAACTCAAGCTCATCCAGGTCAAGTAACTTATTCCAGGTCCATTTCTAATAAGTTGAGATCTTCCTCTAGGTATGTCTAACTTTAACGGTCAAGTTCTTAATGCTTCTTCCTCGTTAGTTATTGGGATTTGAGTGGATTTGATTTTTACTTTAATTTTTAATGATTATTGGGCCATGTGATAAACAAGTAAAGATTATTCTAAGATAGTATGCATTTACTTCAGAAAGATGCCTTTAGGGTTGCTTATATAAATGAGCTGAAGTGTAGATTTTTCAGGAATGAGACAGAGGCGTAGGAAAAGCAGTATTAATCCCATTGTTATATTTGATCGCAGTAAGATTTTGAATGTGTCCTGGCAGACTTAGGTATGAAGGTCTGTGCTAGACAGCATCGTTGTTTGTTTTCACTTTGCCAAGTGAGATGAGACAAGCCTTTAGGCTGAGTTCAAGGAAGGGGAGCTATTGCTGTTTGTAAATTGTCTGCCCAGAATGTTTTCACATTTCTCCATGAGGTCATCTGAACCACTGAGCTCTCTACCATACATCTTATGGAGCTTTCGATGTGCTGAATAGACACTCCCTGCCCTTCAGAGTAAGAGCAGATTGTAATGGAGGGGGACCAGTTGTGAACTGGTCTTTTATTCCTGGACCTCAACCTTGTTTCCGTTTAAAGGATTCATTATTCATAATGGCTTGCCAATATGTTAAAATAGCTTCTACTTCCTGCCTCAGTGGCTTTTCATATTGCCTTTGTGAACTTAAATTTCTTTGAAGAGCATGGGTTTCATAAATAAACAATAAACAATAATTTTGAGAAATAAAATTTTTTTATGAACAACTCAAGTCAAGTTCAAAGTTTTAAAAGAACTCTACACTAACTCTCTTTAAGTATATAGAGCATCGTGTTAAGAATGCAGCTGGCCATTTATTACTGTTTTGTATTAACTGATTGGAAAACACCTAAATTATACTTAGTCACCCCCACAGTTCAGGGTTGATTAAACAGCCCATGACACTTTTTCCCTCATAGCTGTTTTGGTGTAATTAGAATGACTTGCCCATTGAATTGAATTAATTATTCCTTATCTTTCTTGTGTTCCTCTCTGCAAATGTCCTAAAAACAATCCTACCATCTTACACCATTTTTTTTCTTTTATATTTCACGATGGACATATATAACCAGGAAAGTTTATGCAATTTTGGGGTTTGGTTCTTTCAAAGGAATAGATAAATCATGCTACAACATGAGAGAGGAAATGACAGTTTTTATCTTTTATTCAGGTAGCCTGTATTTACATGAGACCACAAAAAGTTCCTGACAGGATGTTATTGATTGCATTTACCCAATTGGGGCTTGAGACGTGTCTTCCTGCCACATCACAGGGCAAGCTCTTCTTTTCATTCCTGCCTGAGAATCAACTCCCAGATCTTCTGGGCTCTCCCATGAAATTGGGCATTTTTAGAATTTAACACTTTCAGACCCCTTGACAGCTTTCACATTTCTTTATTCTTTTAGCTCAGTTCCCTTCTTCTGTGCCAGCCAATAACAATAGCCTCTCTTGTTAAATGCTTAAATAATAGCTCAAAGGAACTAAATGAATATCAAATATTTACTAGAGTTAGCTAAGGTTTACTGAGTACCAGTCCCTCTTTTAAGTGATTTGTATGTATTAACTTATTTAATTCTCACAACAACTTCATGAGGGAGGGACTATGTTTTTTTTATTATCATTTTATAGGTGAGAAACCTGAGACACTGATTTCTGATTTACCTAAGGCAAAGGTCTTCTCCTGCATTCCCTCTCTCCCTTCATCCCTCCTTTCTCCCTCCCTCCCTCCTTCCTTCCTTCCTACCATCCAAGTCAAAAATGTTAACGGAGCACTTAGTATGCACTGAGCAATATTTTGGGCACTGCAGACAAAGTCCATGCCCTCATGGACTTTAACCACTATTACATACTGCTCCAAATTACACATCTTCCCCGAGGAGTTTTCTCAGATTAATTCAACTCAATTTCTAACTTCTAACCCACATGGATAATCTCCATCCACCATTCATTTCGATCCATATAAGTACTTAAAAATTCAGAGGGCCATATTTTAGTTAACGTGATTGCTTAAACATATTTGTGTTAATAGTCAATGTTTATCCTTATTATGTACCTTAGACACTTTGGTGCATGGTTTTGCTTCCTGTGAGTGGTCACAAAATTCAGTGTAACTGCTAGACTATTTGTGTTGCAATGAGAGCGAGATACCTGGGCATGATTGGTTCCACTTCAAAAAGAGATTTTTTTTCTATTTTACCTGATGAACACATTAAGAAAGTTTAGTTTGCAACAAATGTGCTCATGAAACTGATTTAAGATTTCCTGAATGATAGTTGCAGTCTGGGAGTAGAGCATGTAGCCCTGAAAACTGGATCACCCTAGCTTTAGACATCATCAGTCTGAGCTTTATTATCACCTCTAGGAAAAGGTTCCAGATATTTTAATTGTAATCAGTTAAGCTTACTCTTTCCTCTCCAGCTTTCATACTTCTCCTCATGTTACACTTCTCCTCCCATCAGGTAGTTTAGGGAAGCCATAGTTTTTATATATTTTAAAAAATTCGATGTAGAGAAAGTACAGTTGGGGATATATTTAGTATAGGCTTAATGGTATATACTTGAATTTATTTGATTTTTGCTCACTTCCATGTTATGGCTAGTTATCCCAGTATACTCACATTTTCTAGGAAAATTTCTATTGCCCATTGTGCCAACTCACCTTACATTGTGACACAAAATTCAGGACAGAGGTTGTGTCTATATTAATGTGTCTGATGGTCCCCAGCACTGGAAGCACATGGATTGAAAAGGAGAAACAAGGTTTGGAATAGATACAAAGTTGAAAGCCAGTCTGTGGCTAATTCTTCTACATTACAGCTTTTATATGGGAACTGTCCAGAAAAATCCAGCCATTGTCAATATAATGAGAACCGTTATATGACTGAATATTTTCCAGACAGCCCTTACAGAGATTTTTCCAAAGTTGGCAATAATTCAAAATATGCATTTGATATTACCATCAATAGTAAAAACAAATTTTGACCAATTATGTTAGAAGAAAATACATTTATTTTTCTGGTCTTTCTATTAAAACAATATAAAACCATTGTCACTGGAAGGGGTAATAAAAGAGTCTGCAGCCAAAAAAACGCAAGAGTAAATATGTAGGTATGTCAGGAAGTTAATTAATAAAACTATTGTGTTGTCTTTTCTGGATTTTGTGATGCTTATGGTATTTGTCAGCTTTTTAAATTTTTCGTTTGCTGCAATTTATTTTCTAATTCTCAATAAACATTTACCTTTTTGTACCTAATTTTCTAATTTCATTTGTAATTTGTGTTCTTCAAGGAGACCTCCTCCCAATTATGTAAGTTTCTGCCCTTTAAAAGCCTGAATTCACCCTATCCAATAATGTTAATATAATATAGAACGTGTGTGTGTGTGTATGTGTGTGTGTGTGTGTGAAACTCAGCCATCTTAGACGTTTCCTGAACCAGTCACAAAGATTTTTCACTGTCAAATATAGAACACTAAAATCTGAATGTCTTCCCTTATCTTCTCTTTATTGTTTAAAATATTTGGTGTGACTGTATCCTAGGCATTAAAATAGGATTTTTTTTTCTTTTTATATTAATCAGCAGGCTAAATCACCAGTATTACAAAGAGAGCTTCAACATGTCAGTGGCTGTCACATTAAAGGTTTGTTTATTTTTTATATGTGTCACAGCCCATTGCTGCTCCATGTGATCATTGAGGGACCCCAGTTCCTTATCTAGTCTTCTCCTCTGGTTTCTTTGCATTTGGGCAGCCAATGGGATAAGGAAAAGAATACGGTGTGTTGTGAGAGTGATGAACGAGACTATGTCTCAAAGTGGTGTGAGTCTGACCACATTCCACTTGCAATAACTCCATTTTCTTCACCTAAAGGGGATGATAAATTTCTCAAGTGTCTACTCTTCTAAACGAGAAGAAACATGCATAAAGGTGCATAGTAGTGTTCTCACCATAGGCTTCAATAGATATGTAAAAGAAAAAAAAAAGACAGTTTTATGGATGGAAAAGGACTCTCAGGGGAATTGTCATAGCTCCCAAATCTATGTGCGTGTAATTAGGGATTCCATTGTGCTTTGGCGAAAAGAGTATGGAATTTGAAATCAGAATACCTGGATTTGTATTTGTGCTACCTCGTCACATATTAGCTATGTGACCCAACATAAGACATAATCTTGTGAGTATCAGAGTCATTAACTATAAAATAGGGATGATAATATTATAGTATCGGCCTCATCTACTGCATAGGTTCCTTTTAGGGTCAAGCAAGACCAAAGGAAGAGTTTATTGTACTCTTATGAAGTACTTTATGAAAATAAGTGCCTATACCTTTTCTCATTTTCCTCCTCTTTGGACCAATTTTCACTTTTACTATTAGGATATGATACGCTGCATCTACCTGGCCATAAGGATGACAGAAGAGATGCTAATGCCTTCATTACTAGTAGACTAAACATTATTTTCAATCTTCCATCAGAGACCGGTTATTTATTTTATATCTATCTATCTATCTATCTATCTATCTATCTATCTATCTATCTATCTATCTATCTATATTCCTTTATTTGAGGGGAAAAGCCAAGATAGAAGATAGTGTTTTTATGAGTGTTAACAACAAGGAAGTATGGGAAGCCGGGATGGCTCAGTGGGTTAGGCGCTCACTTTGCAGCGCTGGGGACCGAGGATCAAATCCCAGCCCCGGCCCGTGCGGAACCATATGCTGAACTGGGAGCTCCCCTAGTTCAGTTCTCTCTCTGTCTCTGTATGTATGTGTATATATATATATATATATATATCTCCTCTGTCAAAATAAATAAAAAATATATATTTCAAAAATACAAATTCTATATAAAAAACAAACAAAAAAACAAAAAACAAGGAAGTAAAATATTAGCATCCTTAGGTGTTGACTTATGCCATTAGCCATTGAAATTCAATGCAAAAAATCTTAACTGTCCTTAAAGTCACATGCTTCTTTCTACAGAGGGAAGGCTTTTAAAACAAAATGACATGTATGTAAAGAGTGTGGTCTCTTGAAATATTTTATTTAGGACAAAAAGTAGAATATAGATGTACTATCTTGAATTTTCCTTGAGTTGTGATCATTGAACAAGTATTGTGTTAAATGGCATAGAATCTTCTTAATGAAGATAATTTATATTTTAAAATTTTTTACCACATCTTATTTATGAATTATTGATATCTACATCTTAATTAAGGCACTGATTAATTATCAGTGTAAATTATTTTATTGGCCTCTGGATCTTTGTTTTGGATGTTGGAAAAACCATTCTCCAAATGTATGCAAACTATACAGTTTGGAGATAATAAGGGGTTTTGGGTGTGTGTTTGTTTTCTTTTTCATACTTTCCTGACTTCTTTGCTACCTTCTACCCATTGTATCAATGGAATTTATTACATTAGGAGAAGGCTGAAATACTGATTCTGAGAAGTCAAATTTCTAACTTTATTTTTTAAAGTCCTCAGAGAGGCAATATAAAACTGAGACTTGGGGAAGCCGGGATGGCTCAGTGGGTTAAGCGCTTACCTTGCAGCCCTGGGGACCCAGGATTGAATCCCGGCCCTGGCCCATGTGGACCCATATGCTGAACTGGGGAGTGCCCCCAGTTCAGTTCTCTCTCTGTCTCTGTATCTCTCTGTCTCTCTCTCTCTCTCTCTGTCAAAAACAATAATAATAAAAAAAGAATACTGATAGCTATTGATATGTGAACAAAATTAAAAAAAATTAAAAACAAAACAAACAAACAAAAAAACAGACTTTTACTGCAAGAGGCTGGGCTCCAAAAGCTTGAGAGTCTGTAAGTTTCACTGTATAGAGTTTGGGCCAAACCACAGAGTAGGAAGGAATGGCTCATGAATGCTTTCCTGCTGGAGGGAGGTCAGGTTTGAGCAGCAGGCACCCAGGAGAACCAGAGGTTAGAGGTTGCTGAGAAGCTGGAACAATGTGTAGTGCCCTGCTCCCCTCCTTATCGAGCTTTTGGGGAACCTAAGGAGAGGAGAGGATGGATTTGGGCCCTTGTACCGTGCTTCCTGATGAAGCTCGAGAGAATAGGAGCAATTCTCATAGATAACCCTGCTGCTCCAGCAGTGCTATGCAGCAGCCTAGTATACAAGGCAACAGGAAGGTCTAAAGCTCTATCCCTGGTGCCTGCGGCCTGGGAGATACCCTAGCTAGAGTAAAAAATGTCCCATTCCCCTGAGATGAGTGTGTAAGAGTGGCCTTTTGTGTTTACTATTTTTTAACATGTAAAATTCATAACTGCTACAAATGTGAATCATTGCAGTCTAATTGTCCCTTCTCAAGTCTAGATGTCAAATGATTCAATAGTGTCTGGAGCATCTGCATGACCTTTGAGGACCCATCAACCTGAGAACAGAGTAGGATGTAGGTATTTCAACCATGGATGCCATAGTGGTAGGTCATAAGGGTAAAGAACAAACTCATTGGAAGTCAGCGTGGATCGGTGTTGGTGGGCATGGTTGACACCATCTGGCAATCATCAGCAAGGCCTTATCACTCATGTTAGTGTCTGTTCTGATTGGTGCTTGTACCCCGTCGCTTGTTTAATATTTTGAATATCGCAGTTACTGATGACCACAGCCTGATGCCAGGAGTTTCAAACTCCCCTCCCTCAACTTGGATCACCCCCACAGAGATAAGGAAAAGAGAAACAGAAGGCCGCCTCCTGAAATGACTGATGGTTCCCTTCTCCAGGCAACTAGAATGAACCAGTGACTAAACTTACCTTGATGGTCCAACTTAAGTTTTCCACTACCAGTTTGTGACCTAATTTAAGTTCATTTACAGTGAATAAAAGAGAGCTCCAGTCTTTCAACACAGGGGTCTCCAAACTTTTCAGCCTGCGGGCCTCATTAACTATCAAACAGCAGTTTGGGGGCCTACTACACACTCGAGGTCCAAATAAAAAAGAATCAAAACATAGATGTTGTTTTAAATGATTTATTTAATATTATTTTATTCAGATAAAAAGCTCTCCACGGGCCGGATGAGAGGGCCTCGCGGGCCGCATCTGGCCTGTGGGCCGTAGTTTGGAGACCCCTGATAAACAGATAAAATTAATAAATTGTACAAATGTCTATCACTGCATTCTAGCTTTCGCTTCTCACAACTAGATGTCACATGTATGCCAAAATCTCTAAAGCAGTGGTGTCTAACCTTTTGGCTTCTGTGGGCCACACTGGAAGAACTGTCTTGGCCGTAAGGGGACCAGATTTTAACATTGGTAAAGCGGGACACCATTGACTGGTGGGGAGGGGGTTCTTGATGAAAAATTGGGTCTATCTCCCGCCGTTCCCTAGCTTGTCGTGCATTCTTTCCAAAAATCGGGACTTTTTTAAAATGCCGCAGGATGCGGGACAAATTGTTTAAAAATTGGGACTGTCCCGCCAAAAGTGGGACGTCTGGTCACCTTAGACTTGGGCCACACATGAAATACACTAACACTAACCATAGCTGATGAGTTAAAAAAAAAGGGGGGGGGTCACAAAAGAAATTTCATAATGTTTTAAGAATTTGTGTTGAGGGGAAGCTGGGATGGCTCAGCGGGTTAAGCACCCACTTTGCAGCCCCAGGGCCCGAGGATCGAATCCCGGCCCCAGCCCATGCAGACCCATGTGCTGAACTGGGGTGTGCCCCCAGTTCAGTTCTTGCCAGGACCTATGCGGGAGGCTCCTGGCCCAGTTCCTGCCCTGCGCAGCCCTGTGCCCACCTGTGGAGTGAAACTATATGGAAAGCTAATGCTGTCAACTATGGAGACTGCTTTGGGCCCTCCCCCTTCTCTCTGTCTCTCTGTCAAAAAACAATAAAAATAAATCTTAAAAAAAAAGAATTTGGGAAAGCCGGAATGGCTCAGCGGGTTAAGCTCTTGCTTTGAAGCCCCGAGGACTGAGGATTGAATCTTGGCTCCCGCGGACCCACATGCTGAACTAGGGTGTGCTTTCTGAATGCGATGAGGCCCCCAGTTCAATAAAAAAAACAACAGAATTTGTGTTGGGTTGCATTCACAACCATCCTGGGCCTCAGGTTGGACCTGCCTGTTTGTTATAAAGTCATCCAGGGTTAGGTTGGGGAGGTCTAGGGAAAGCCTCCTGTTTTGCAGTTTTAGGAAGTGGGAGGTAGGGCTCAGGGGTTGGGTGCTGACAGTGGAGTTGCACTCATGAACTGGCATAGTGGAACTTTACCTTTCTACTTTGGAGGGATTGCGAAAAGCTGTCAGGCAAATCCCACAATAGATACGAAGCTGAATAATATGTTTCTTTCACATGGGTTAAAATCAGGAGACCTTAATTTCAAATGCAGCAGCTGGGAGAAAAGTAAAAACCAAAACAAAAATACTAGGAAGGAAACAGACTGATGTTAATAGCTTATCACAAAGTTAAGCAAAGAGGCTTACATTTTTTTTTTTTCAGGGAAGGGATTTATTAGCATGTCTGGAAATGAATTTTTAAAGGTTTTAAGGGGAAGCCGGTATGGCTCAGTGGGTTGAGCGCTCACTTTGCAGCACCAAGGACTGGGGATCGAATCCTGTCCCTGGCCCGTGAGGACCCATGTGCTGAACTGGGGAGCTCCCCCAGTTCAGTTCTCTCTCTGTAAAAAAAAAGAATTACTTTAAGAAATATTTTGAGTCTATGTTTGAAAACAGCCGATAAATTCAAAGTGATTTAAGGTATGGTTTTTACTGACAAGTTATCTGCCTCTTAAGAGTTCTATTTGGCTGGATACACTAGAATGGGGTCATTGGATTTCTCTAGTTAGGACCCCAGAGGCATGGACCATCAGTCCACAGATATGTTCATCATCTCAAGAGCTAAGTGTGGAAGCAGTGTGATCATTGCTTTTGACATTGGAATGGGTGACTGGATAGAGTGATGGATTCTCTTCTCAGGACATAATGAAAACAAGGAAATATTTGGGTCTTAAAGTGAATCAGCAGGCTCAGATGCAGTGAGCATCTTGGGTCAGTGCTATTCTAGGTTGTCTTGAAATATGAATTACCTTTATTTGAAATTTAAAACAATTATAGAATTTTTACTTTAAGGAGTGAATAACAAAAATAAGTAAGAGTATGACTGACACAGGTGGGGCAAGGGAAATGATCTCATTGGTCTCAACATTCAGTTTGATTTTAAGAGTCAATGTATCTTTCAAAAATTCATTTGGAAGATATTCCATTGGATTGCTACAAAGTACCATCAAGTGACTCTAATGATATTTATCACAATTTGGAAAGTGTTCAGATAACTTTCTGCACAAAAAAAGGCTTGTGAAAGTTATTGTTCATCCAGTATCTCTAGGTTTCTGTGACTTTTTAAAAACTCACATTGGACCCAGAACACCTTGAGGTTGCACAGGGCCCTGAGAAAATGCTTTTTGCAGGCCCTCTGTCTATATAATCAATTTGATTAAAAAAAAATGAAATTAATGACCCATGTGAGATATAGTAATTTATCAATGAAGATTTAGAGGGGTAAAGAAGTGATACTTACATATTTATTTATTGTCTAGTCATTGTGTCCCAAGATTCATCATGGTATTAATATCTAGGCACCATCTCTTCCTGTTTAGGTTCTCGAAACTACCTCTTTATTATTTGTTGACAACTGCATCATTCCTGGATAGCTTCATATCTCCTGCCATGAGAAAAAAGGTGAGAAATATGCTGTTATTCACAATGCCACAGCTCTTTGGAGTGTGTTTGCCTTGAAGCAATATAGGCAGATCTTCTTACCTTTTCAGGTCTCTAATCATTGATTTAATGCTGGTCATAGCATTACTTATGGTACTTCATCCTCCATTGGGCTGCTTATGAATATTGGCCTCCACTGACTCTCAAGAATTGTCACTGTGCTTCTTTGTTGATGACCAGAAATGTAAGTTTTACCCAGAGTATGCAAAAAAAAAAAAGAGGGGGGGTGAGGAAGGGGAATCCCATAATTCATTTTTTGTCATGTTAAATTACTATTTGCAATCTTATAGTATAAATGTCAAATCACACATTTTTTAACCACTTGTTTTCTTGAATACTTTAGGCTGTAATGACAGCATTCCTAGTGATCTCGTTCCATTGTGACAGTGGGGAGGATTCAGTGGGCCCAGTAAGAAGAGTGTTCCCATTCTCACAGAAAGGCCTACCTGGGAAAATGCAGTGTCACCTCATGGATCAGAGACAAGGGGACATGTATTGCAAGTATCTGTGGCCATTTGCATCCCAGAGTAACAGGCTCCAAAACCCTTGGAGGAGATGAGTGAGGCCGGTCTTGAGGACTGTGACGTGTGGCAAGGAGCATGTGAGAGTAGGATGACCACCCTTGACCACAGGCAGCACTGCAGTGGGGACATTGACCATCCCACAAACACCAGGCTCGAGCCCAAATGTGGACAGGGAACCCACAGCCCTGAGTCACCCTATGTCCAACGTAAGTGAGTCACCCCAAATTAGTGTGCCAACTCCACTCTGGTAGCCTGATCTTGTGCTGACTAGTGGAGGTGACCATTTGCCAGGCCAGCCGCTGGGAACACGGCCAGACCACAGCCCCCTGATAACTGAGAGGTGTGAGGTCTGGGGTTTCTTAGGGCATCTGTTTGACGCTACCCTGGGGGCAGAGGATTGGGGAGTTCCTTGAAATGGAGTGGGAGTTGAGGGGGAGGCATGACGTTCATGCCACTGCTGGCCCTGGCTGATGCTAGGCACCTGAGGAAGACTTTGAAAAAATTACCCAGGAGCTTCAGAGCACAGGTATTCTGAAGTGGGGATAGGAGATGCCACTTGCCTACATCTAATGGTGATACGGTGTAGGGTGTTGTGTTGTAGAATTGAAGATTGGAGGGCTCATATGTAGAAGGCCGTACTGTTAACTTAGAACTGAAGATACTTCATCCCTTTCACTTTGCAGTGGTCTGTAAGAGTGCAGTGCTATAATTGCCCAAAAGACAACTGCTATACCTAATTTGTTAGGGAAATGCTTGCATATGTGTATTCCACTAATGTACACATGTGTAAACATAAACACATCTCTCTATAAATTCATGTAAAGTAATCTAAGCACATTGTCTTATTTTATGTATCTTATAAATATGTATAAACAAAAAATATATATGTCTTTCACACATATATCTCTCCCATTTGGTAGAAGAATTTAACTTTATTGTTTTACTGAATTTTTTTATTCATGTAACCTATTTTTTGCAAAGCAACCATTTTCATTTTTTTGATATAATTTCAATATGTGAAATGATGACATT
This sequence comes from Craseonycteris thonglongyai, assembly GCA_004027555.1. Lineage (NCBI taxonomy): Eukaryota > Metazoa > Chordata > Mammalia > Chiroptera > Craseonycteridae > Craseonycteris > Craseonycteris thonglongyai. Next base: position 22,861 of record PVKE010011473.1, on the reverse strand, counting down.
AATATGGCATTAATAGTCACTTCTCTTTAGATAGCTAGATCGATATAGTGAATACTGGGTTTTCTGTACAACCATATTTTCTATATGGCTGATACTTTTGTGAAATTTTGTATAACTTGGAAGATTTCTTAGTAATTTGACCCGGCATGTTTAGTCTGACTTTTCCCTTTTAGTATATAGTACTTCTTGTTATATTTTCAAGAGAATACTTTAAAAAGAAAACAAATAAAGGAAACGAAAACCCCAATGGATATTGTGTAAGAATAGAATTGTATCATTACCGATGAAATATTCTTTCCTATAAACAAAATGAGGAACCAGACTAAGAAGCATTAAGTATGCTGAGGTCTTGGAAATTTTAACTATAAGAAAAATATGCATCACTGCATGTGTTTAAGAGGGTATAACTTTCTCATTCTCTACATTCACTGGAATTTTGAGAAGTGGTACCAACTAATATATATTTTGAGCTTTGTGATCGGAAACTCAGGGGCAACACAAGGGCTAGCCAGAAGTGTCTTGTAGGCATATCTCAAGTATGGAGAAAGAGAGAATACGGGGTAAGAGTGGTCTTCCTGATGAGGCAGTGGTAAGGACAGGCCTTGAGGGCCAGGCAGTGGTTTAGAGATTGGAATAGTGGATGTGTTGGGGGTACTTCCCAGATGCCCTTCAGGAGGAGATACCCGTTGCCCAGCTGCAGGGAGGCTTGGCTGCTGATGAATCTCAGCTGAGTCCCTCTCTGAGAGCTTTCCTTTGCCAAAGGTTATGCCCCTTCCCCAGGGCAAGCCCACCTACAATGACTGGTCCATGTGGAGTAGAGTGCACAGTCCATAGACACAATTTATGACATCCCTGGAAAGCCATCTCAGCTCCAGAGCTTTACATGTGAACACCTGAGACCTCAGTTTTGAATGCATTGGGGATCAACTTCTTTCTTTTCCCAATTCTGTGTTCCTCGCTCCCTCTCCATTCTTCCTGAGAGCTCCCTGGTGAGCTTCTTGCACCAAATCCCAGTGTCTCATTATCTCTTTTCAGGATACCCGTTTATGACAGTGTCAGGTTTCCCAGGTAGACAGTGAGTGACTTTGGGAAATAGTGAGATGTCCAGTTTGGTTAGGGTGTTAGGTTGAACATAGGGGAAAAGTGAGGCACTAGTTTAGAAACAACTCACTGTGGTAGACAAAGGGGCAGTGTTGGGGGATAGGAGGATCGACAATTTTGAGTATGGGACAGCATTATGGCCACTTTAGGTCAAATTATCAAAGTTTTTTTGGGGGTATCAGGGACTCAAAGAATATAATGTGCTTTCATTTTTAGATATAAATTTCTTCCTCAGGGGGCCATACCTTTTGTTTGTTTGTTTGTTTTGTTTTGTTTTCTTCAAGAAATAGAAATAGATCTGCACAGACTGCTTCAAGTCATCTCCACATCCATTTGCAAAGTAGCTGGTAAGGGTTTAAGCTATCACTCTTTCCTTTACAGTGTTTGTTTCTATTTGTAAAAAACCTACTGTGTGCCAGGGATTATGTGTGTTATCTCTGAGCTTCACAACAAACCTGAAAGGTAGCATTAATGTCCCAGTTTTAGGGGTAGGGAAACTGAGGCTTGGGTAGGATAAGGGACTTGCCTAGTGAGTATGGGGCAGAGATGGAATTCAATTCCAGATTTCTTTATCTTGGAAGCTCCTGCTGTCCAAGTCAGATGAGCTGGTCCCATGGAGCCCATGATCTGGGCCTCGTGCTCTTGGGCTCTGACTCAGCAGGCCTGAAATGGTGACTGACACATGTGCTTATTAACCCTTACAAGTCATCTGTTCAACTAGCTAAAGTAGCCACTGAATAGCTTAGCAGTTGAACCAAACGATTCCTCTTTCAATAACAATAATAATCCTAGAAAGCACTTCTATTTTTATAATTTGCAAAGCCCTGTTTGTCATGTTGTTTGAACCTCACAACAGAGCAGTGTGCTAAGTAGAACAGAGCATTATGCCCATTTTACAGAAGAAGGAACCGAGGCTCAGCGTTTTCTGCACTAACATTCACATGACTTGAAATGGGCAAGACTAGGTCCTAAAGTTTGGTGCTCACTTATGTGCTCCTGATGCTTCTCTTAAGCCACTGAGGCAAGCCTCTGAGCGGGAATGAGGCTCTAAGGAGAATGTGCTTTCATACTCTTTTTGACCTTGGTTGAACTAAAACGCTCTGTAAACACATTGAGATTGTCTGTGAAAGATTCATCAGCCAAGAAATAAAAAATGCCACTTTCAAAGTGATTAAAAATTAGCTTCGATTCTTCCATAACTTGCTGGGTAGACACCAGTGTTCTGGCACCCTTGTACTTGACTACAATGATCTCTAATTATCATTCTATGGTGAATGCTTTCCATTGTATTTCAGTTTGATCCTTGGTCCTCGGCAAGTGAGCTCTTAATCCACTGAGCCATCCTAGCTTCCCCTCTATCAAAACCTGATATTTTCCCCTCTTATCACCTGCAGGACGCTTTTTCTAAACTCTTTAGGATTGTCATTTAAAGTTAATTGCCATGTCTTGTGCAAAAAAAACCAAACAAACAAAATTCCAGGAGTATTGAAACAAACACCTTCTTCTCTATACTTGCGTTTTCTGTATAATTGTCTACTCGGCACTTTGTGTTTTTATGTTCTAAGGATTTTTCTTGTGTTTTTTTCTATCTTTCTGATGTCATCTCATCAAAACAACAATGATTTCTAAGCACTACCATTTGTGTTGAGTTCCTGACTTTGCAGTATACCTGCTAGTTGTTAACACCTCAGTCCTGCAGGAGAAAATAATCAAGAAGGGAAAAGTGGGATATGAGAGAGAAGCTGAGATGGATGAGAAGAAGTATAGGAGAGAGGGGAGGGGCAGAGGAGGGACAGAAATGGCCTCGTGAGAAAATGTTCCCGTCAAGGCACTGGGGCTTCTCTGTTGAGAGAAACTTCCCCCTTTTTTTTTTTTTTTTACAAACTACATGAAAGTGAATTGTGTGTGAAGGAAAAATGACCTCACACATTACTCTGCTTTCCATGAAGTAAAAGATTGTGGTGGAAAATTTATAAGGAAAACAATTTGATTTCTCTTGCCATATGATTTTCAATATTACTCAACACTGGGACCATCCCTGCTAAGAGTCTGCCCTTATTTACTTCATTTGTATTTCCTAACCACTTTATTTAGCAACTTGCTAAATATAATGCCCCCTCACCGTGGATCTTTTTTTAAACAGACACTGGATGAGACAGGAAGTAGTGACATAATTTCCCTGGATTCACACTACAAATTAACAGCAGGGGACAGGGCTGGATAAGAATGTAGCACCCAGCTCTTTGCCTAATTCTGCTCCAGGGCACGAATAGTAGGAGTTGGACCACCCCTTCAGGGTGAAGAGTTTGTCAGGAGTTAACAATTTAGTCCTAAAGTACAGGGGTGGCCAAACCATAGCTGAGGGTCAAATCTGACCCACTGTCTTTATTCTTATGGCCCTTGGGCTAAGAATGGTTATTTGTGTCTTATAAGATTTTAAACAATGGAAAGAAGAAGAATATTTCACAACGCATGAAAATTATATGACATTGTACCTTCGTGTTTATAGTGTATTGGAACACAGCCACATTCACGTGTTTACCTTTTATCTTTGGCAGCTTTCATGCTGTAATGGAATAGTTGCATGGTTGCAATAGAAACTCAACAAGCTTACAGTAGTTTATAATTTGTAAATTAGATGGCCTGCAAAGCCTAAAATTTTTGCTATAGAACCTTTTAGAGCAAGGGTGTCCTATCTTGGTTTCCCTGAGCCACTTTGGAGGAAGAAGAATTGTCTTGGACCACATATAAAAAACTCACGATCGCTGATGAGCTGAAAAAAGGAAAACAAAAATCACACAAAAAAATCTCGTAATGTTCTGAGAAAGTTGATGGATTTGTGTTGGGCTGCATTCAAAGCCGTCCTGGGCCGCATGCAGCCCATGAGCCGCGGGTTGGACAAGCTTGCTCTACAGAAAAAGCTTGCTGACCTTTGTGATATGGAAGATTCTGAGGGATGAGGCATGGAATAAGTATCAATGTGTTGGCTCATGCCTACAGGCAGTGTTTGTCAGCAATGGGAGGCAGACTGGGGTGAGTCAGTGTATGTAGTCGCAGGAAGATTCTAGTTTTTCTCAGAGTGGATTCTATATGAATCCCTAAATACGTCGTAAAAGGACTCCCTCCATTCTTTAAAATTCGGTTCTAAGTTTTTCAGTTAAGGGAAAGGAAAAAGGACACAAGAGGTTAGTGATATTCTGAGAGCCACACAGCTGGTCAATGGTCTGCCTGCAACTTAACTCCCAGTCTCTTTCAAATCTCGATTGCTTGCAAGTGTGCCATATTTCCTTTTGAAAGCTGGGGTAGCCAGAGAGAAGCCATGCTTACTGGTTTACTGGCTTCCCTCCATTTTTTCTACACTGAAAAAATAAAAAGAGAGAGAGAGGGCATTTTCTGGACTTGGACCACCAGGTCCTCCCAGAGCGCTTGCTGACTTTGCCACTCTTTATAACAGCACGCTCTGCCAGGTAGTGCTAATGGCCAGGCAGTCACATCTCATCTCAACTCGAATATGAGTCATTTGAATAGGGTTTTCAGATTTAACAAAATACAGGATGTCCACTTAAATTTGAATTTCAGAAAAACAAATAATTTTCAGTGTATGTCTTTGTCCTATGCAATATTTTAATTTATTTACATGAGATATATATCAAAAATTGTATTAAAATTATTTATTGATTATCTGAAATTCAAATTTGTATATTCTGTTTTTGGTTTTTTTTCTTTTTCCTGATTACCCTTCTTTCAAGGGCAGGGATCAAGGACTTTAGTGTTTATTTATCTATCTCTTCCCACATGGCCATTATTCCCAGAGTCCTATAGCACTTAACACACTGCTTTCCAAAGATACTTATGTACCATATTGAAATGTAATGAAAACCAACCTCTTCCAGGTTAAGCACTAGCTCCTACCAAGCGGAGGAGATAGGCATGTAAATAGATTCATTTCGCTACATTCTGTTACCTGCTATAACAGCAGGATGAGCCAAGAGCTGCAGGGACCTCAGGGAGGGAATCCCTTAGCCTTCAGGGTAGAAGTTAGAAAGGCTTCCCAGAAGGGGTGGTCTTTGAAGTGGGTTTTGAAGTTAAGGTGGGAGTTTACTAGACCTGGGCAGGGAAGAGGCATTATCAAGAGGGCTTAGCATGTGCCAAGTCATAACTAAAGAAAAGGGAATGGTATGCCCAGGAATGATGAGATGATCTAGGTGATCGGTATGCTGGTATCTGGGACATAGTAGGCAGTTGATAAATAGTGATTCAAAAATTAGTCCCCAAAACTAAATTCAGTAGCTCCATAGAAGCATCCCTGGAATTAAGACCCATGATCCTTGTTCTCAGTCCTGTGACTTACTGCCAGTTCTTGGGCCCTTAACCTAGCAGCCTTTACAACCAAGTAAATGTTCTTGGTAAGTTCCTGTTTGCTTCAGGTTAGCCCCATGATATAGTTGCCATGCCTTTCACCATGGTGTGAAAGAAACGCCATAGTGAAGTTACTGCACTTGAACTGGTAATGGAGAGAGACGCATGGCCTGCCTGGGCCTGAGGTTGGGCAATTTTTCTACCTTGAGGATCTAATTGGCCATACGTGATGGTCTGTGATGTAAAGAAGTCTGTTGTTAGTTAACTTTAGTCTCATTAACATTAACCTCGTGCATGACTGTCCTTAGTCTTTTCCTGAATAAACACTAACAGATAATATGCACGGTATGTTCTGTATATCCCCCTTCTCCACTCTTCTCCATCTTGCGAGGTATGCCAGGAAGCTACACTGTAGGGGCTATCTCATGGACAGCCTTGCCCTCAACTGGGAGGGGAGTTAGTGAATGAGGTAGCTTTCTCTTGCTGAGTCACTCTAAGTTCACTGTGTCCCTCCACAAAACACCACAGCTTCCCTCACTGGTCATACAGCTGCCCTCACTGGTCCCAGTAAGTGCTTCCTTCTCTTGTTCCTCCCCTGTTGTAAGCTTTAGGTAGAAATGGTTCCTCACTCTTGCTTACCATGGGGTATGCATTTTCCCTTGTTGGTTTTCCTAAACATTCACTGTCTACACCTTGATTAGTAGTTGTCACTTTATTAACTCTCCTCAATTGCTCAGTTTGAGTGTGCCATTTGTTTCTTGATGGGCTCCTGACTGATACAGAAGATGGGCTATGCATTACAATAATCATTTATTTGCTTATTAATTCATATTCATGATACTAAAGTGGAGAAAAGGTTAATTCAAGGACATTTTATACTTCACATTATTATATATTATGAACAACAGGTGACAATGTATCATGTAAGGAAATATGCTGGTTTTGAAAATAAATTGTATTTCAATTCAAAATTAAGTGAATTATTCAATAGCCTTGCTATTTCTTTTGCAAGTATAGATAAAATGGTAAAGAACATGAGCTTTAAGGTTAGATAGATTTAATTTTGAATCTGAGCTCTTTTAGCTGCTACCTTTTGATTACAGGACAAGTTAGCTTACCTTTCTTGGCCTATTTATAAGATACTTCCTCCCTCATAGGAGCTTGTGAAGATCAAATGAGATATTGGGCACAGAGGACCTGTAGAGACATTTTCCAAAGAAGAAATACAAATGACCATGGGTACATGAAAGATGCTTATCACTAATCTTCAGGGAAATGCAAATCAAAACCATGAAGAGGTACCACCTTATACTTGTTGGGATGACTATTATTAAAAAGACAAGATATAACTAAGGTCAGTGAAGATGTGGAGAAAAGGGAACCCTTGTGTACTGTGTGTGGGACTGTAAATTGGTGCAGCCACTATAAAGAACAGTATAGAAATTTCCTCAAAACATTAGAAATACCATCTACCATATTAACTATGGTATTAGGCAATAATCTCACACCTGGGTGTATATCTGAAGAAAATGAAATCAGGATCTTGAAGAGACATATCTGCACTTTCATGTTCATTGCAGCATTGTTCACAACAACCAAGATATAGACATAACCTATGTGTCAACAGATGAATGGATAAAGGAGATGTGAAGCATGCGTGTACACACACACACACACACACACACACACACACACACACAGCGGAATATTATTCAACCATAACAAAGGAGATCCTGTCTCTTGCAACAATGTGGAAGAATCTGAAGTGCATTATATTAAGTGAAACAAGCCAGACAGAAAAAGACAAATATTGCATGATATCACTTATATGTGGAATCTGAAATAACAAAGAAAGCTGATCTCATAGATACACAGAAAATAGTGGTTGCTAGGGACCAAGGGAGGGAGAAATAGGAAGATCTAGGCTCAGGGGTATAAACTTTCACTTATAAAATGAGTAAGTTTTGAGGATCCAATTACAGAATGGTGACTATAATTAATAATACAGTATGTATTGTATACTTGAAATTTTCTGATAGTAGATCTTAAGCATTCTCACCACAAAATAAAAAGAAAATAATAGATTAAATGAGGTAAAATTTATAAAGCACTTAGCTCGTTGCCTGGTACATAATAAGATTAGTGAAATGCCTAAGTAATGTTGACAGATATCATTTTTATTATAGCTAACCTTGGGATCTATAGCATCACTTTCCAAATAGAATTTTCTGTAATGATAGAACTGTTGTATATTTGTGCTGTCGTCTATTATGTGTCTATTGAACACTTGAAATGTGAGTGTGACTGAGGAGCTGAATTTTTTACTTCATTTAATTCTAATTAAATTTAGGTGGCCTCATATGGCTCTGGGCTACCATATTGGACTGTGTAGATCTAGAGAGTAAACATAAAAATATCATATCATTTTGTAGGATCAGCAATGCCATTTGGACATGTGAACATAAAGCCATAAGTAGAATAAAACTGGAAGTATCACTGTTCATGCTTCCAGAAACTGATGTAATAAAGTCACTGAGAATGGTTTTTGTCCCAGAGAAAACAAGTAAATTGAAGTCATACACAAACACATATATACACACACTTAAAGGTAATATTTTGGATAAATTTATTTTAAATCAGATTATATGCATAATTATCTCAATTCTTCCTTTTGCTTTGGTTCATTAGACATTACTATGAGGACTTCAGTATCCATTGGCTCTCTGGAGGAGCCCATGTTGGGCATATCTCATCAACACAGCACTTATTCCTGGGGAGCCTAGTAGGACCTCCCGATCCTCAACTCAGTAGTGTAGGCAGGCTCAACTCATTGATTGGAAATGACATGTGAAATAAAGCCTAGTTTCTCTCTTTGGATTTAGACACATTCTTTTAAGGGAGCACATGGGTAACCTGGAAAGAAAAATACCAAGTTATGTAATAAAAAGATAAATATATGTAGAGTTATGGAATTTTAGAGCTAGAGAAGACTTACAGAGATATCTTATTTTTCTTGAACTTGAGTTACTGGAGTATACACAGATGTACCTTATCTGTTGCTTGTCTTCTGACCACCCCCTTCTCCCCCCCCCACCCCCACACACACACACTGTGCCTTGAGAGGCTGACCTGTGGGCTGATCACTGGACTTCCTGTTAGAATTGGCCATTTGGAGGCACCAGCAGCAGATCTGGCAATCAGATAAGAGTGAAATTGGGGTATTTATTCCCCTGACTCGCTTCCTGTGGGGACAGTGTGGACTTTCTGGGTCCCAGTAGTGAGTCATGGCTCCTGCTTCCTATTAGGGACCCTCTCCTCACAGTTCTCTCTCTCTTTGGAGCAGCTCCCTTCCATTCCCTCTTCAGGCCTAGGGAAGGTAAAGGGAGTACTGCTGCTAACCCCAGATACTACACTATTTCTTGTTCCTCCATACTCTGACCACTGCTCTGAAAAGAGTCTCCTTATCATAAACTCTCCTCATATTACACAATTTGAGTGTGCCATTATTTTCTGTTGGGACTTTGCCTGATGTATCTATGAAATAGTATCTGAATGCCCTTTCTCTGGGCCTTTCTTCCTAGAGGCAATTGCTACAGGGATAATTTAGGACACTGCTTTTTAAAGCAGTTGTTTAATCTCACTGCCTTACCAGACACCAACTCAGACCCCTCTGGGGTGAGTCATTCCATTTGTGTGGGTGTGGTTAGTTAAACTCCCCAAAGTGTAAGAAAGATTGTCTTGATAATGGTGACAGAATTTTCTCAAAAGTCCAAGTGAATAACCCCAAATAAAATAAACAACTTAAAAAAAAATAGCCTGTGCGTTTAGATGCCTTGGGCAGTGACCCACAGCTCAGCCCCTCCTTTCTGGGCAGGATGTGGTCAGAGACACAGATAAGAAATTTCCCTTTTGAGCCTCTTCATCCTGTAGTTTGGTGTGGATGAAATTAATCCCAAGTAGTAATATGTGCACCTAGAACTTGAGGCATTACGTGTGCAGAATTAGTAAAAAGTTTCGGAAAAATCAGAATAGCATATTTTTTTTCTTTTCTTTTTCTGTTTAAGATTTATTTTAATGTTTTTGACAAAGACAGAGAGTGACAGAGATAGACAGAGAGAGACAGAAAGAAAGGGGAGGGCCCAGAGCAGCCTCCATAGTTGTACGCCATTAATTTTTGACATGGTTTTGTTCCACACAGGTGGGCGGGGGCCACATAGGGCTGAAACTGAGGACCTCCAACATGAGCGGCCCACCTCCTTGAGCCAGGGGCCAAACAAGGGGAGGGGAGCAAGAACTGAACTGGGGGCCTCCCGCATGGGAAGCACACCTCAATTCAGCATATGGGTCCTCACTGGCCGGGGCCAGGATTCCATCCTCAGTCCCTGATGCTGGAAAGCGAGTGCTTAACTTGCTGAGCCATCCTGGCTTCCCCATTATTTTTCTTTTGCAACAAGAGTCATTTTTAACAATAGCTAGAGCAAAACTCCCTTTATTTTCAGCATAGGCTGAAAAGGACCCACGTTTTATTGCAACAGTGATAGATAGTGAGTTCCCTGGACTCTTGGCTTTCCAGTGTAATGTTTGTAAAGGTGCTAACAGCCCCTCTTCCCACAGACCCTGAAATATCTTTCTTCCTGAAGTTCTGTCACAATTTCAGAAACCCCCATTATTAGCATGATACCCTAAGGGTATTGCAGAATGATCCATTTGACTGCGTTAAGGCATCATTTTGTGGGAAAGAACATTACATATCAGCTGATTGACATATAGCCAGGATTAACCTATTACCACCTAGTATCACATTCAGGGAGAATGGGGAAATGGGATTCCTGGTTGGGAAGGAGGTAAGCAAAGGCATGAGGTCTATAGAATCACTCAGGTATGACAGACCTCTTAGGGACAGACAGCACAGTGGTATTGTTGGTGACTACTGAAGGCATTGGATGCCTAAGTATGTCTGGGTACAATTAACGCTGACATCAGTGATGACCTGTGCTGAAACAACAATACAATCTATACAAAGATTTTATGCCAAAGCTTAATGTATTTTCTTTCCTGTTTATAATGTGGCTAAAAGTGATCCCTGCAGAAGACTGTCACAAGATACCTAAGAGTATGTCTGATTTTGAAGAACTAAAGCATTATGTTAAATCAGAGGCAGAATGGCAATCATCTATCAAGACGAATTGATAGTGACTGCATGAAGGATCATGTTGATAAGGAGTGTGAGATGCTGTCTAGTCTCAATAAATAAGAATGGCATTGTTGATTATCAGTGGGCACCATAGGCTTGGACTTGGAGGTAGTGGGAGGTGATACACATACCACATGTTTACCAGGCCTAGCAAGGGCCTTTTTCTGCTTTAATCCGTAATCAAAACGTAATTTCCAGGTGTTCAGGGGCCCTAGACTGACTTCAGGAATTCCTGGTCCTGGTCTCCCTGGAGTTTATTGTCACTGGATCAGTTTACAAGAAGAATGTGCATGAGACTGTCACTTCTTTCTATGAGTAGGTCTATAAATTGGGTTAGATGCCAGTTGATGGTTTGGGGATTTAGACTGAGGTCGAATGGGCTTAAGAGGCTTGGTCTTCAAAGGGAGTGGTCGGTGAGGAACACATTTTCATGTGTTCGTTTTCTCATTTGCTACCTCTAAACTGGGTCAGGACTGAGAGAAGACCTGCGGGTCACCCTTGACTTCTCTTTCCCTCACATTCCTCAGCCAACCTCTCAGACAGAATATATGCTGCTATGATCACTTGTCAGCACTCCCACTGTCCCCACACCATCTTTTGTCTGGTCTGCTGTCGTGGATTGCTATCTGTCTCCCTGCTTTCACTCTTGTGCTCTGCAATCTGTCTTCCACATGTTTTAAAAAAGGCAAATTAGGTCAGATCATTCCCCTGCTTAAAACCCTCCTTGGCTTTCCAACACACTTTGGGTACAATCAGAATGCGTCATCGTGGTCTCAGATAGCCATCCACACAATCTGTGATCTGGTGGCCCCTGCCTGTGTCTTTGGCCTCAATTCTCCCATACTCTTCCTCCCTCAATCTCTTCTGGCTACTCTGGATTACCTTGTATTCCTCCCTCTTGCCAAGCTCATTTCTACCTCGGCCCCTTTGCCAGTTATGTTCTAGTCCTAGATCTTCATGTGGCTTTCTCCCTAACTCATTCAAATCTTCAAATGTTACTTTCTTCTTTGGCCCCTTTATCTGAAGCAACATCTCCTGTCATGTTACTTCCTATTCTCTAACCTTATTTTATTTTTTTCTTCATGGTCCTGCCTATTTCTACCAGATAATATGTCGGGTAGTTCTTTATTTATGTGCACAGTTTCTCTTCTCCTCCCCAGCAGATAAGTCTTTGAGGGCAGGGACTTTTCCCTCTTTATTGTTGTAATGCCTAGAAGAGTACCTGGAACATAGTAGCATTCAGGAAATACTTGTCAAATGGTTGATAGACTGCTGAAAATAATGGGTCTTCTCTAGGCCGTGGGATTACATGTTAGATCATGTGGCAGATCAAGACAGTGGTGCTCATGGACACAAAGGTGGACCTTCAGGACAAGGAGTGCCACGTCGGCAGCCAGGACCTGCCAGCTGGTAGGAAGGGCTGATATGGAAGCCATAGGCAGAGGAGCAGTCAGAAAGCACAGAGCTTCCCCAGACTTGTGATTCAATATCAGAATCCAAGTGGATGATTATGATAGCAGCTGTGAGTTCCAAGCACAAAGAAGTTAACAGTGTAGCACTTTCTATTTCAGATGGAAAGCCTCCTGAATGCTTATGCCTGGAACAGGGGCCACCATGTACGACCTGCGTAGGATCTGAAATTGAGCTCAATTCAGAGATGATCAACTAGTTAATCCAAGGATGTTGGTGATAGAAGGCTACCTGCTATGGAGCTATCATTGATCAATCCATTTGATCAATCTATTTAATGATGCCGAGCCTGGAGAGAGACGCACACCTTCCCAAACCAGATCCGAGCACACTATAACCAATGCCTCTTGCAGAAGCTCCCCTCAAACAACAATTATTCGAGGGTGATGACATGGTGTTGACTATCCCCCAGAGGCCAATGAGTTCCATGGCCTACTCACTTCTCAAGTTGGGGAACTCCGCTCAGCAGCATGGGCTCCGCGCTGGCTGGGAATCCCCACTGCACTTGGTGGGGTTGAGCTGCCAGCCGCTTTTCAGATTTAGCACACAGCATCACCAGGAGGCACAGTCGTGTCGCCTCTGATGAGAAACAAAGCCAGTGATGCTGAACGATCTGGGAAGTGTGAGAATTATTTTTAGAAGTTGGAAGCAAATGAGCAAACTGGAAGTGTGGCTGGAACTGACCTTTGTGTGCCCCTATCTCCAACTCTATTTGTACATTCCTGGAACCTGTGCAGAAAGAAGTTCATTGTTGTGTGTTCATAACTCAGCCCATCGTATGAGGGTAAATAGAAAAGAGCTTAGGCATAGCTTTCAGAGGAAGTAAGGTGAAGATTTTTCTCTCCCAACCTATTAAGTAAACCACGTAGGGCTTTCATGACTCAGAAACCACAGACCCCACAGACAACATGCATCTATTCATTGTGGCTCACAAATATTGATTGAGGGCCTATTGTATGACTAACACAGTGCTTGGGTGGAGGACGTAATGGTAAAATAAGATTCACTGTCTCCCCTCTAATGTGGATAATCCCGCTCTACGTGACCAACATGGAGGACAGCATAATCTAGCAGCAAGGAACATAAACTGAGTTTTTCCACTGACTAGACAATGTGACCTTGGACAAGTCACTTCTGTTCTCTGGGTTTCAATTTTCTCATGTATATTTTAAGGAAATTATTTATGTTATGGGATTTAATAAAGTAATGTGTACTGAGTGTGTAGCCCATGTGTCAATTAATACAAGCTATGCTTCTGGTTATGATTTTATGGTAAAAGTTAGTAGAGAATGCTGTGGGGACACATTTACATATCGCAATACTGTATTTCAGGGCAAGTATATTTATATTCAGGGCCAACCCCAGAAAAAATTTGAGTAATTAGAGGTTGTTGTTGTTGTTTTTGCTTCCTACCTGAGAGCCCATCTATCCAAGTCTGTATCCTTCCCCCTCTCCTGGAAGCCCTGTGTGCTCTGAATTTCCCTCTGAGTGTCTTAGTGAATTGACAGATTGCAAGCAAGATATGCATATCACATTGTCATTGATTTAGAGCATTGTCCTTCCTGGGGTGTTCACATCTCACCCAAAGGATGGTGCCATTTCAGGTATCAGTACGAACTGCCCTCTCTGAAAATAATGAAAGGATTTTGTCTTTGTGCAGGGAGAGACAGATAAACTGGTGAATAATCCCAGAAATAGGCTCATGAATACATGGGAATTTAGTTAATAATAGAGCTATCGGTACAAAGGAAGAACTCTTCAAGTGCTGGGATAATTGGCTGTGGAAAAATATCCCTACCTCACACTATATACACAAGTATCATAGATTACACATGGAATTAAGATCTACTTGTGAAAAGGAGAGATTAAAACGTTGAGGAGAAAAAAATAGGAATTTTGACATAGGGAACTATTTCTAAAAATCATACATCAGAAGGAAGAGGTTTTAAAATATAGCTATATTAAGGGGAAGCTGGGATGGCTCAGTGGGTTAAGCGCTCACTTTGCAGCGCCGGGGACCGAGGATCGAATCCCGGCCCCGGCCCGTGCGGAACCATATGCTGAACTGGGAGCTCCCCCAGTTCAGTTCTCTCTCTGTCTCTGTATCTCTCTCTCTCTCTCTCTCTCAATAAATAAATAAATAAATAAAAACAATCAAAATCAATCTTAAAATATACCGGTAGCTATATTGAAATATTATAGTTCTATACCAACAAAGATGCATAAAGTTAAAATATAAGCTGCAGACTGAAATGAACTATTTTATGCCTACAACCAACAAATAATTTTTAATAAATTTTTTTTTTCAATTTCTACAAATCAATAAGAAAAGATAATTCAAGAAAAATAGACTAATATAAACTGGACAGTCACAGAAAAAGAAAGAAATTCAATTTCTTTAATAACAAGGGTAATTCAAATTCAAGCCACAGTGTAATACCATTTTATACCGCTGAGGCTGGCCAAAGTAATACTATCTGTAAAACCAGTTTTGGCAAGGATATGGGAAAACAAGTATTCTCACACATTGCAGGTTAGAGTATGAATTGGTGACACTACTCTGGAGAGCACATTGGCAATGTACACTAAAATTTGAAGGTGTATATATTCTAAGACCCAGCAATACTGCTTCTGTGTATATAACCTAGAAAATCTCTTACACATATATACAAAATGATAGGCACAAGAATGTTCATTGCATCCTGATTTCTAAAGGGAAAAAAAATTGGAAACAATTTTTAAGTGCCCATCAACTGAAGGATTAGTTGTGAATTAATTTCATAGTACAATCCGATACAGCAATGAAAATGTGAAACAGAACTACGTACATGAATATGGATCAATATCTGAAGGATAATAATGGAATAGAAACAGTAAACTATAGAATGATCTGAATTCTATGATAACATTTAGATAAAAATGTAAAAACATACCAAAGTTTATATCATTAACATTATATATTATGTTCAATTATATATTAATTAGGTTTATATATGATATATGAAACATTTATTATATGTACATATAAATTATGTTTTTTAAAAAATATCTGTTTGTGTAAACCCCCATAGTGAGAGTATCAAAAGCAAACAAGGGCAGAACAGATACCGACTGGAGGAGAGTTTGGAGATGGAGAACAGAAAAGGGATGGCAGTAGTTTGCTGTGGGAGGGCTTAAAAAATATTTGAACCAAAGATGATAAAATGTTATTATGAAATCTAGGTAGTTGCTAATACATGCACAGATGTTTATACTTTCTTATACCAGGGCTGTTTGGAAAGTATCCAGCCATGCAACCATTCTCGTTATATAGACAATGGCTGGAGTTTTCCTGGACAGCCCTTGTATATTTGGTGTTTTAGAATTAAAAAACAAAGAACCAGTTCCCTTGATGCTGAGACTGGCCTTCCTTACATCTTTTCCAATTAGCTCTCCAATTAGATAATGTGAGTGTGGTGGTGTCTATTTATTCTCTAATGTACTGCATAAATTTGCAGTACCTGTTTTGACTCTATGGCATGTTTTCTTCTTGCTGGGGACAGGGCTTATCTTGGGCATGGATGCCATGTAGGGGTGTGCAGTCCCTTCATTCCACTCAGGTGCTGGCCAAGGAGTGCAATCAATTTGACTGCTCCCCAAGCAATGCCTCCTGGCAAAGGACTGCACCCCTTACATGGCTGCATCCAACCAGAATGGCATCTTGTGCTGGATCGGGTGCCTGAGGAAGAGTCTTATTTCTAATGTGACCCTAGAGTAGGCAATGCCTTTTTCTATTTGCCTGAAGTCACCATCTTGACTGTGGAAACACAGACTTGACTTAGGAGATCAGGGCCATTCCCAGGGCTTCCCAGCCCTGTTGGAGTAGGGATTAATCAAACCATTAGGAAAGGGGATGAATGCGTGCTTCTCCTGCCTGGGACAGCTAGATGGAGGATGAAGGGAGATTCTACTCAGCTCTTCTTAGCCAGTCACCAGTTCTCTGAACGTTCCTTAACTCTTTAGCCCATGGGAGCAAAAGAGGTCCCACTGACCAAGAAGAACCAACATGAAGACCACGTGGCAATTCTTTTATCAATTTGTGGGTGTTTTCTTATTACCTTGAATGGGAAAGTGTGATTGGTGGATATATGTTGAATTAGACCTTAACTGGGAAGGCAAACTTAGGTGTCAGTGGTTGAGGTGAATTGTTGTGATTTAATTTATTCCACCTGATGTGCTTACCTAGTGGCTGCTTTGGATTAGGTACTCTGCAGGTGAGAGCATAAAATAATTCTCAAAAAGCTAATGCATCCATGATACTTAGGGACACAGCACATCTCCATATTTATTCCCTGGCTTAGGGGACTGAAGGTGATGACCTTCACTTTTTATATGCATATATCTGGAGCACCAGAAGAACAGCAGATGAAAAATGAGCTGTTGCAAGATAAACAGGTATTTATAGTCTGTGCCCCAAGACCTACAACAGATTGTTTAAGAAATTTGTATTGATACTGCCTTGTAGATAACACTTATTGGATAAATACATTACAATTGATTATTTCCCTCTCTCTAAAGATACAGCTGTTGGGGAAGCCGGGATGGCTCAGTGGGTTAAGCGCTCACTTTGCAGCGCCGGGGACCAGGGATCGAATCCCGGCCCCGGCCCGTGCGGAACCATATGCTGAACTGGGAGCTCCCCCAGTTCAGTTCTCTCTCTGTCTCTGTATCTCTCTCTCTCTGTGTCAAAAAAATATATATAAAATAAATAAATAAATAAATAAAATAAAGATACAGCTGTAACTTAAAGTCTGAATAATCCAGATTCTATACAGTATCAGATTCATTCACTTCATTTTCCCTTCTAACCAATCATCTAAGAAACATCTGTCGAGTGCCTACCATGTGCTAGGTAATAGGGGTACAACATTGAATAATGAATTATTTTCTCAAGGAAGTCAGACACCAGATAACTACATTCCAGTGTTTTAAGGGCAGTAGGAGAAGGGGACCCAGGAGACTGAGATACCTAAGCTGCTGATGAGGGTATGTGGTTTGGGAAAACTTCCTGGGGGCAGGTGATGTCTGAGCTGGACTCGGAAGGCTGAGTGAGGTCTTCAGTAGGGAAAGGCAGTTCAGGAAGGGGAGGCAGCCTGATGAAAGGCAGAGTCAATGGCGTTGATTGTTTTGTGACCACACATGTGCCAGTTGTCTTTTCCTGATCACCCATTGGGGAGCTCCCCTCTCCTCTATCTGGAGCAGGTTGGTGGAGCTGTCAATCAAGGGG
This sequence comes from Craseonycteris thonglongyai, assembly GCA_004027555.1. NCBI lineage: Eukaryota > Metazoa > Chordata > Mammalia > Chiroptera > Craseonycteridae > Craseonycteris > Craseonycteris thonglongyai. The sequence goes on along the minus strand of PVKE010011473.1, from coordinate 5,471 downwards.
CGCTGAGATCCAAGCCTGAGGCAGCTGAGTCAACCTAGACTCTTGGAATTCTCTTGCTCAGGAATTTGACTTTTCACCCCAGTTCTTGCAAGGAAGAAAATAGTTGTTGCAGAGCCCTAAAGACAAATGCTTGTTGTTCCTGCTACCGGGATCCAGACCTGTTCTGCTTCCTAATCTTTTATTACTGAATCTTTAGTTTTTCCTTCAAATCTGTGAGCTACCGCATATCCTTACAATGAAATATTTTCTGCTTGTTATCTAGAATTGATATCTGCAGCTTGCAACTAAAAAACCCTACCTGTTATAAGAAAAGAAAAAAAATTCAGTGATGGAAGTTATAAGGAGAAGTTTAGGAAGTTTACTCTTATCTGTCAGAGCTCCTTCAGGAAAATTCTCAAACCCTCAGGTGTTAAAAGAGAGAGAAAGAGAGAGAGAGAGAGAGAGAGAGAGAGAGAGAGAGAGAGAGAGAGGAAAAATGAGGGAGGGAGAAAAAAGAGGGTGAGAAAAGGAAAGAGGGAGAGAAAAGAAAGAAGAAGAAGGAAGGGGAGGGGAGAGGAGACAAGAGAGAAGAGAACAAGAGAAGAGAGAAGGAAAGAAAAGAAAGGAAAGAAAAGAAAAGGAAGGAAAATAGAGAGAGAAAGAGAGAGAACAAATGAGAGAAGGAAAGGAAAAGAAAATAAAAGAAAGGAAAAGAACAATTTCTCCATCATGTAACTAGGCATCTTATCAGATAGACACATGATGGGAAGGTACATTCCTGGGTATTTCTGGGTTTGTAGGGTGGATCCCACTGGAATCATTTAAACTTTTGCTACTGGCCAGCATCTGTCTCTCCTTCCACAGAATAGCTGTTACACATAGCATGCAGAAGAAAAGAAATGTTTTGATGCTGTTTCACACTGAACCCAGTGGGAATCCACCAGAGACCACTCTGCATCCCCAGACAATTTACCTGATTGGACCTCAGGGCAGAATTGTGGATGACAAAGATCCAAGGACATCAATTTTTGAGCCTGCTGCGAGCTGAACATTTTTGCTTTTAGCCCACAAGTCCAAGATCTATTATTACAGTGGAAATCATGAAGATCCCTGGCTTTTTCATTGTGTTACAATTACAGCAATATCCCTGGTACAAATTATGACTCATTCACTTTTCAAGGCAGTAAGTATCTGAATTGTGACCAATAAAACCCTCTTTAGGTTCCAGGGTAGTATCACTTGGTGCCCTCAGAAAGCTGGAGACTAGTTCATGAAGGAAGAGGCTTTGTTCAATGCAGAAATGGGTGGAGGCTTCCCTTCTTCATAGACTGGCATCCTATTGAAAGTATTTGGGCTCTTACACCCCCTGGAATGTTATAAGACTTTGTCGTTATTTTCAATTCTGTGTATATTGCTATTTTCAGAGTTTATCTGCAAAATGTCCATGATAGTTTAGCCTGCAGTGAAACACCTTATGAGTTTATGAGAATTCTTTCCATTTAATTTAATTTTCTGCTTTGTTTCCCATTTCTGTGTTGGAGACAGCTAATAAAGGGTTTCCTTTGGCAGATATATGTAACAGAATTCAGTGTCTAAAAGAAAGCAAGCTAAAATTTTGTAGCAGCTCTTAGAGAATCAGGATTTTCCCTATTCTGGTGAGTACTTACTCAGATTCACTCAAGTGGCTTTTAGTATCAGGCATAGCTCTTGCCAGTGACAAAAAGCTGGGCTTGAACTGGCTTAAGCACAATGAAGAATTTACTGTCTCTGGTCATTGAAAACTCAAGATGCTGATTTGGCATTGACTTGATTTGGAGTTCAAATCTCTCTTCTCTTGACTCTGCTTTTCCCTGTATTAGATTCATTTCCAGAAGTTCTAGGTTTAGTCCATCCCAAGGCCAAACTCACCAGAGAACAGCAAACATTTTGACCAAGAATTTCCTGCCAAATCCCTGACATTCACCAGATTGGACCAATTTAGTGCACTTGCCCACCCCTGAACAAATAACTGTGACAAGGGGAACCAATGATCTCATTGGCTTAAGTACAACAAAAAGGTGGAATCTTATATCCTGGGGCTTGAGAGTCAAAGAGGATGGATCACCAGAAATAGACCAGCAAACAAACAATCCCAAGAAATCAGTGCCTTTGCAGAAGGAAAGGGGGATGGTTGCTGGAGAGGAAAATGTCAAGTGCCCATCACACCTCTTCACAGTCTAGAGCATGGTATGGTCTTAGGTATGGTGTGTGTGTAGCAGAGGGAGTGGGGCCTCTGCTCTGAGGTGCTGCCTCCACTTCTTCCAGTTGAGCCCCAAAGAGTCTTAGATTCTGCTAAACCCAGATGTCTGTTGACAGGCAGCCACAGCCATAACCCTCTTGCAAGTGTGTAAGGAGAAATGAACTAACGTGTAAACAGAAGGTTTGTCCAGAAAGAACTCTTCCAATTACTTGCAAATCTTCCCAAAGAATATGAAATAGAGTTTGAATATTTATTTTCTCTGAAGAAATTTTAAGAGAAACATTTATGCAATCTAGTGATTTTTAAATAAGCTCCTGAAAACAATGAACTTAAACTCCTGTTTATGAAAAACCTAGTTTGTGCCAGAGTTGGTACTAGATGCTTGGTTCATTGTTTTCCACAACAGCCCACTGTGGGGAAATGCCGTCATGGTTTTTGTAATCCAGATGAAGAAACTGCAGATCAGAGAGGTTAAGTAAATTTTGGGCCCAGCAAGGACTTAAGCCCTACTCTGGTCAACCTCAGAAATCCAGGCATTGACCACCATGCTTCAACCTCTTTCCCGTCCTTAGTCAAAGAAGTATGTATGACTGAGAAAATTCATGTCCTATCCATGAGAGAGCAACTAGAATGAGAAAATCTTCCCTCTCTTATGTTAGAATGCAGTTTTTAACCCTTTATAGTAGGAAAAGAAGGGTATTAAACACTTCTGGAGGAGCAATTGGATTTGAACTTCTAGGAGTAGAGGGAAGAATGCTATGGGGTCTATTTGAATACAAGTTTTCAATGGAGGAGAGTGAGCTTTCAAAGGCCTCTTTTTAGATCTAGTGCCAACCGACGAGAGTGCTGGAGGTCAGCCTTAGCAGACACCGCGTAGCTCTCCACCTGCCTAGCAGCGCCTCCTGAGCACTAGTGAAATGATGCGTCACAGCTGCCCTGACTCACTCCTGGAGTCTGTCCACAACAGCCTCTGCCACCCCCGCTCCTCAGAGACCACACTTACTAAGATCACTGAAGATCCTCTCATTCCTAAACCCACGCGGAAATTCTTCTCTGCATCTCTTCCCGGTTTCCGTGGTGCTTAATCCGATGGACAACTTCTTGATGCTCAGTATCATCTCCAATGAGCAATAGCATCACTGTTGGGCTGTCTTCTCTTCCAGGACATTTCTAGGCATTTTCTGTCATTTCTAAGAGTTCCAAGGTGTTCCATTCAGGGTTGACAACTGTGTCAATGACAAATCAGGACCCCAAGCAGTTCCACTTGTCCTAGTATGTTCAATATGCAGGAATTCCATTAGATAAGTTCAAAAGTAAATCTTGAGATTTTAATAAATGGCCTGGCTTCTGCATAATGGTCATCTAACAAGAGCACTGGGCACACAAATCTATATTGGTCTTATTGTAAATCTGCTATAGAACCATATTTTTATTTTGAACTTTGATGTACAGATGTATTGTCATCAATTTGAGGCAAGCACCGTGTATCTTTCACTTAAATATAATTTAGTAAGGAATTGTGTAAACAAATATTGAAGGACTGAAAATATACAAAAGGGAATACTATGTTATCTCAGAAGTCTTGGCTACAGAAAATAGCTAATGGAACAGAGGGAAGCGTTTGGGGGTGATTAGGAACCTAGAAGCTTGGAGAAGGGGACACACAGAGCTAAGACCAAGGCCAATGAGGAAGGATTATGACCAGCAGATGAAAGTACCTCTGTAGAAATTCTGAGAGTATAGGAAAACTAAAAACTGGAACCAACACCTACTGCTAAGAGAAAGGCCATAGAATAGACAATAAACAAAAAGCATACAGGAATGAGCAAGTCCCTTCCCTCTTCCCCTTGTGCTTCCTTCTGCTTCCCTGAGCAGCACCTAAAGGAATCCAGCTGGCAAAAGTGAAATATGGTTTGCTGAATCCCAGTCTCTGCATTACAGAGCAGAGTGTAAAGGACTGGATTGCAGCTGAGACACAAGAGCTGGGGAGCTTGCTTTGTAGCCCTGAGGACCAAGGATCGAATCCCAGCCCTGGCTTGTGTGGACCCATATGTTGAACTGGGGTGTGCTTCCCATGCAAGAGGCCCCCAGTTCAGTTCTCGTTTCCTGGTTTGGCCCCTAGCTCAAGGGAGTGTGCCTCCTATGCAGGCGGCCCCTAGCCCAGTTCCTGCCCTGCGAGGAACAAAACCATGTTGAATGCTGATGATGTATAATTATGAAGACTGCTCTGGGCCTTCCCCCTTCTCTCTGTCTCTGTCTCTCTCAAAAACAACTTAAAAAAAAAAGAGACACAAGAGCTTAATAAACACACCTCTGAAGAAGCCTCTTCACCCATTCACTCTCCTACTCCCTTTGAACTTCCTCCAAGAAGCATCATTTGCACAGAATTTCCATTCCCCAACCCTGCTGAGTCATTATTTCTAGACATAAAAAAATCCAACTATCCATTTCTTTCATAGGATCTTCCTGGATTGATCAGAAAAAACAAGGAGGGTTGTCATTGCCCATCTATGATGCATACCTTACCTGCCAACATTTATAGTGATGAAAATGCTTTTTTTCCCAGCTGTGTTTTCTTTGTGTTTTATGGGTGTTCAGTACGAATATATGTGGTATACTGGGAATGACTGAAAAGTCATCTCTCAATTATGTGCAAACAATACTTAATTTTCCTTATGAAAGCACTTACGTTTCTTTAACAAGTTCTCATTCCCTTTTGGAACAGAGAATAGTAAATATTATACAAACTGTGAAATTAGGTCAGATCCTAAAAATTTTAGGTAACTTATAGTTTAGAATAGTCTCATTTCAAATAAATATTCAGTCTAAATCAGGTGTTTTTATACTTGAGATGGAGCCACAAATCAAGAGGTAAAAATGAATATGTATTTGTTACCAATTCCCCCAAAGAAGTGCAACTCAGTCTTTTGATATTGACACAAAACAGGAGTGTCTCCTGAGTAAAATAAGGGCTTTGTGAAGTCGTAAATAAATGTTGAATAATCACCTTTTAGTGAGCTTTCTGCAGATCTTGTTTGATACAGGGTTAGATTTGGTCTGGAGGGGTCTTTCAAGACATCCTCTCTTCATATTGCTTTTTTGGTCTAAGCTCTGGGTAACAATTGAATGATTCAAAGCTAAAAAAGACCCCAACTAACAATAGCCACAAGCCACTCTGTGCTGCCATTGACACAGGTCTTATCTTAGTAGATGACCAAGTTGGAGAAAGTGCTGGTATCTCTTATACAAGTCG
>PVKE010011472.1:0-40204 GCA_004027555.1 Craseonycteris thonglongyai | reverse complement strand
TGCGGTGTCTGATATATCTGTTGACTCGTCAAATTGCAGAGAGAAGCAGTCACATATTTCCAAGTCAGTCTTTAACTGAGTTTGCAAGTCTTTTGAAATTGCGTGTATTCTTCTTGTGACTGTGTTATTTGACAACTGTAGGTCTTGTATCGCTGACATAATCTCATGCTTGTTAGAATATTCCTCAAACAAACAATCGCAGCAGTCAGAAATGCTTCTTTGAACAATTCACCATCCTGGAAAGGTTTTTTCTTCTTTGCGAGCATGTGAGAAATTTTGAAAGAAGCAATGGTTGCCTTTTTAGATTTTTCTACATGTCTAGTGAAAACAGTCTGTTGAGTAGTTAAACTTCATTTTAGTTGATTTATTTTTTTCTTTCTTACTTCAGATTTAAGTGGATAATTCATATCAAAAGTGGTATGACTTGTCTGAAAGTGACGTTCAACATTATGTTTTTTCAGCACTGCAATACTACTGCCACACAACAGGCAAACGCGTTTACCTTTTAAATTAATGAAACAATATGATTCCTCCCAGTCTGTGTTAAAATTATAGGTTCGTTTTCTCTTATTTGGTCCACTCATTTTAAGACTAAAAAAATAAAAATAAAAATAGTTATAGAACTACAATATCATATCAAATTGCCACCATAATAAGAAAATACCTACCTTGCTTTTAGTTCATTTAAAATCGAATATATCAAAACACTGTGATCCTAGCTAACTGTCATGACCCGATCAGTCCAGCAACCGCAATCAAAATGGCAACTTCGCGTCTCCCGGTGGGTGGAGGAGAGTTTAAAGAGTGCAGCGGCTAAACAGGACACGACATGTACAAAGGCGAAAGCTAGGGAAAAACTTATACATACGATATCGCAAACATACCAACGAATATAATAAACCTGTGTAGATACTCAAACAATATTTTAAAATTCTAACAAATGTATAAAAATAAATTGTAGTTTTACTTAGTGTTTATGAAAAACTTCTGATGCAGTCAAATAATGGCGGGCGCACACAAATAGGGCCGCGGGCACCATGGTGCCCGCGGGCACGTGGTTGGGAATCCCTGAACTAGACCATAAGTTCCTTGAGGACAAGATCCAAACGTAAATCACCCTTGTATTGCCATACTCCAGTCTGTACTTTGTGCAGAATAGCTCCTCAGTAATTTGTCAAAGGACTCAAGAATGGGTCAGAGGTTAGGATGCAGTTTGCCAGCTATCACCTAGGAATGAAAGCAAGCCTCACAGGAACCCTGTAGAACCAGGACTTCTTAATAATCAGAGTAGAATCAGCCTACTGATTGTGGTGTGAAGATGAGAACACCTTCAATGACCATTGGATAATTCCTCTGCTTGTTAACAGTGGGAGAGTTTCTGTACCTTGTTTATAAGCTCACTCTCTTCTTCTTATACTGTTGACAGTCAATCAGAGAGACTTCTGGGTTCTGGTTTCACATTAGGCAGATTTGGCTACCTGTACACTTAGTCATCTGACCAATTTAAGAATATCATAGGGTCAAGTTTCTTTCTCTAAAGATGGCTGGGCAGGTGGTAATGACTCCAAGTTATAGGGTCGAGAGAAATAAGATGTCCCATTCTTTAACCAAAAGAATCTTATAGTTCTATTAAGATTTCTGGAAATGATTCTTATTATGCTACATGTGGAATTGCTCACATGCATATTACGCACATGCATAAACACATGAATGCCACATTTGTTGCTCATCTCTCCACTCCACCTTGCAAATACAATTCTGACCATTCACTGTGAGAGAAGAACAGTGGAAAGGGCACTAGAATTAGGTTGTAACTTCCTAATGATTTAATAGACTTTACTCTTCTCATCTATAAAATGAGAGGTTGGATTAGAACAGGTCTGAATAACACTCCTAGCAAGGGACTAATATTTCCCATTGGTTTGAGGGTATAGATACCAGCTCTCAGAGCTCTCTGGCAATGCTCAGTGGAGCATGTGCCAGGTTAAGGAGTAGGTGGGCCCTGATGAATCACTTAGTGGTAGTTCATACCATTATTTAAATGTCATCTTTCTTTCTTTCTTTCTTTTTTTTTTTTAAGATTTATTTTTATTGTCTTTGACAGAGAGAGAGATAGAGAGACAGGGACAGAGAGAAGGGGGAGGGCCCAGAACAGTCTCCACAGTTGCACATCATTATTTTTCCACATAGTTTTATTCCACAGGTGGGAGCAGAGCTGCACAGGGCAGGAACTGGGCTGGAGTCTTCACCCCAGTGAGCACTAAACTGGGAGCACTCCCCAGCTCAGCATATCGGTCCATATGGGCCGGGGCTGGGACTGAATCCTCAGTCCCTGGGGCTGCAAAGTGAGCGCTCAACCCACTGAGCCATCCCAGCTTCCCCTAAATGTCATCTTTCTGAACCCTAGTTGCTTGCTGCTCTGAAACACGTTTTGGGGGAGTTTCTTACAGGTCCTTTATTTCTCTAGGATTTTCAGGTTAAATACAAGAGCTGTCTGGGAAAAAATCCAACCATTGTCAATATAACAAGGATGGTTACATGGCTGCATACTTTCTGGACAGCCCTCATATACCTGTTCGGTGTTGATGTAACTATTATAACAAATGTTTTGCCTTAAAATAGCAATCCTGGTTTCATTTAGGTCTTTATGAGAAAACAAACGACCTGATTTTATTTTCAAGGTAACAAGTGGAAGCTTCCGATTTTTTACATGAGAGAAGGAAAAATAAACACCAAATGTTCCGTGGTTACAGAAAAAACTCAAAGCATAGCTAATTTAAGTAATGTCATTTATAAATTTATCATGAGTAAGAGATACAAAGAGAACTTTTAAACTCAAGACTAATAAATGCACATTAGGTGTAGTCCCTGGTGCTGGTCATTTTTCCAGATAATTTTCTTCTTCTTTTTTAAACTGGATGGCTATTCAGAAGACTTTAGTGCTATATTCCTAGTAGTTTAGATCCTGGGCTTCCTGATCTTATTGTTTCTGAAATTCTAGAGGAAATTGTTGGCTCCCAGTGGGAAAGGAAGGAGAACAGTAGATGCTACCCTGATGAAGCAGCTACATCTTCTTTCCAGGCCGACACATAGAAGTCAATCCTGTGGAGGGCAATTGAATGAAATGCTGATAAAGATGGAGTTTCTGCCAGTCTCTGTTCCAGGTCTTTACTATCTCTCAGTGCTTACTGTATTCTACATACACCAGTCCTTCCTGGTTTAAATATTGAGTATATGATGAGATTTAAGGAATAAATAGTCATCGTTTATTGGGTATTGAAGGCATCTACTGTTACAGGACAGAGAATCATTTTTTTAAACAAGCAAACAAACAAAAAGTTCCTTAAGTAAGTCTAAATATCTCTGACTTATAATGACAGTCTTAAGAACAATGAGCAGATTTTTAAAAACAGAAACCTCCCAACTGAGGCACTAGCTTGAACTGCAGTGTAGATGGTTTGGGACTTATACCATGAAATAATGAAGTCTACATAATTTACTCTTAATTAGTACATTTATATGACTTTTTATTTCTCTATCATTTCTTATTCTACAGGGTGATTAATTATGGCTTGATAAAAAATACAGACTTACGTGTTGAAGGCTTGAAGAAATCAGTTATTACATTTTATAATTAACCTAAAAATGTGAGATGTGCTTTTATTCTGGTTTTCTGCTTTAAGGTTAGAATCCTAGGGGAAATTTGGCAAGAACAGTATTAAATTAAAATTGCCCTGGGTCCTCTTAGCCCTCTAAACTTTACAGCAGACAAGAAAGCAAAATTGGTCAATATGCATAGGTAAAAGGCAGGCGTGGCTGTTTATCTTTTAGTTGCTAAGATCCCTGTAGTTGAGAGCTCCCACAGGGCCTCGGATGTGGCCCATGTCTCACAGGAGTGCTGTAAACTCAGGAATCAGGAGAGGCAAGCTTCATGAGGCAAATCAGTGGGGCAGAAGCAAGAGAACCCTACGTGCAGAAGCCACAGGGTAGTTTGTATGAAGAAAATTTTTTTGAAGGTTTTAAAGGAGTTGTTAAAAAAGAGAGATGTGAGAGAGAGAAAGGTTACCACATTTCATCACACACTCCTCTCTGAGGACATTCCATGAAAGAAGCAAGAAGCATCATTTGCAATAATTAGAGGCACAGTGTTTTCTATGCATAAATATTTTAGATTTCAGTGCATGCAATGGCTTTGTCATGAATACCAAGATGGAAGGAATGGAAATGAATGACTGCACTTTATCCTGACACCAAGGAGATCACATAAGACAGAATAAACTGCTCTAACAAGAACACTGATTTTGAAGCCTTTTGAAAACCACACGAAATGAAGAAGGAAAAACCTACCTGAAGTATCAAGTTTTACAAACCATCATATGTGAGTAGAGAGAAAAATTGCCGGTTATGTGGCAAAATAAGATAGGTGCAAATGTGGACATCAAGTCCAATCTTGGTACATGTTATAGATGGTTTCACTAGAGGGAAACGTCTAAGACTCCTTTCTGTTCCCTGTGGCTTTCCCTGTGGAAAGGAAAGTCTAAGAATTATGACAAATGAGCCCGTGCTTCTTTCACTTATTACTGACTTACAACTGAATTTGATTTAAGACACCGAATCTTATCTTCAAAGCTCTGAATAAATTAGATCTAGGAAATCTTTCTAGTGAAGAATTATAATGAAACCACCAAAGTTTTAGAGATTGTGCACATGTGTGGTACAGCTTTCCAGGCCCTGAAAATCATGATTTTTGAGTCAGGATAGAGAATGATTGTGCTTGCACATAACTAAGTGTGTTTATAATAACCACACTTTCTAAGCTTAAAAACAAACCCAGCATCACCATTATCATCACCATTTCTTTAGAGACCGGATGGCAGTTTGTAAACCAGCATTCTTGACTTTGCTTCCACAGAGATGTTAAATGAAACACTCTTGACCAAAAGCCCTAGAGAAAACATATAGGTCATCACCCTGCAGCTCAGTATCATTCAAGGAAACATCTGATTTCCTGGCTCTCAAGTCAAGCAAATCTAGCATTTCAAGTGAAATTGATGAAAAGCTAGTTTAACTGTGATCATTGCACTGTGGTTGTCTGAATAAAAATCTATAATGTGTAATTAGAACATTTGATTGTTGCATATATCACATTTTATAATTTAAATATATTATTGATTTCAATCTTAAGGTCCAGTAAATTTTATGAGTGTGTCAAGTTGTATTATATATTATAAATCCTCCAGAATCTTAAGTTTATATTGGAAAATATGGGATGGATATTACCCTGCACCAAATATTATAATAAATTGAGGACATGTCTCTACATTTATAAATATTTACAAATACAGCAACAATCCATTCATTATCCATAATTTCAAGATATTAAAATTTTGGGAAACTATAATTAATTTGTGACAAAACCTAAACTATCTGATTCTCTTTGGGAGCACAACCTGGCTTAAACTGATATAAGTCTATTTGTTGTTCTTTAACTCATTTGATGTGAATATTTGTATTTGTATTTCTATAGAACTATCAATGTGTCAGATTACAAGGTACAGTATTAAAGCTGACATGTATCATAAAGAACATATACCATAATCTCTTTGTAAAACCCAAAAAGTTTGAAATCCCAAAGCCAAGTTTTGCTAAGAGACTGGATTTCTTTAATTTGTGTATAAAATATGAATCTTAGTGCCCAAGCTATAGTATGGAAAAAAAAAAAAATTACTGTTTTGTTTTCTTTGAAACAACTTGAAGTTCAATCAGAGTCCCCCATAGCATTCAGTTGTGGTTGGAATACCTTCTCCCTCCACAAATAACTGATGATTAGAGAAGACATATATGGTGCCCACAAAGCAGATTAGTATCCACTTTGTCATGGTTGCCACTTATTTCCTCCATGAGTAACCAAGTTGTCCCTATTTGCCCTGAACTTTTCTGATTTTTGCTCTGAAAGCCCATGTCCTAGGGACTGTGCCAGGCAAACTGGGGCAGTTGATCTCTCTAGCCCTCACCCAAGCCTGCAATGACCCAGAGTTTTGCTGACTTCCCCCCTCCCCACCTTTTTTTTTTTTTTTTTTTGCTATAGTCTTCCTCTCTTGAGGTACAGGATGCAGCTTGTGGGTCTGTTATGTCCTTGGGACAAGGCCAAGAAGTGGTTCAGAATCTCTAGTGCTCATGGAATCCACGCGTCTTGCCCCTTCCCATTATCTTCCCCTTGCCTTGTCTTCAAAAGTATTCACCTTCTTACAGCCTTCACAAGACACTTCCCAGTCTCTTTTCAGTGAGCTTCTGTCTTTCTGAATGACAGGAGTATGCAAATCCAGTAGCTTCTGCTTTCTTTGCTTTTGTTTGCAGAAGCCCCAAAAGCTTACTTAAAATAAGAGAAGAACAGTACAAGGAGATCAAGTCCAAATTAACACATTAATGAACTGCTCTCTGCACAGAGCTGACTTACAGAAGCTCCTTTTGTCAGTTGGACAGGCCTTAAAGTCTTTAGAGGAAGTAAGTGCCTTTGTTCTCATAAATCCTTTGTTCGGACAGCTAGGCTCTGGCAGTACTAACATTTTACACCTCTTTATTTGTTTTATATTTTAGAATATTCTCTCATGTGCATTATCTCATAGCAGGACAGGTATTATTATTCTTACATGTTGATGGAGAAATAAAGACTTGGAGGAGTTTAAATGGCACCAACACTAGTGCCCCTCTGTTGGTACTTTTTGGCAAATACCATACAAATAGTTTTTTAAAGTCTTAAAAGTAAAATATTGCCATCCAAATTGCTGCTTTGCTTTCCCAAATTGAGAGGGATTTTTTTTTTTTCTGAAAAACAAAAATCTTTTAAAGTTTTTCCTAAGAATGAATATCCCCAAATATATGTGTTTGGCACTTTATACTGGATGCAGAAACAAAAGGTAAAAAATAAATAAAAAGCACACTTACTGCTATTTTACTTTTGTGTGAGGACAATTAAGCCTTCAATACAGCTCATCACAAATCTTTTCAATACACAACAAAGGACGGATTCTTTGACCCAGGAGGAGGTAGAGGGGTGCTTGGAATGCAGCCCAGCATCCTTTCCACTTTTTTCTTTCCAACAAAATTGTTTGGGTACCTACACTCTTCCATGAAGCTCTGCAGAAACTGAGTTGCAGGGGTTAGAATCTAATCAGTCTAAAGCCGATATCATCTCTCTTCCCAAGAATTAGATCAGAAACAGCATGTGATCTAATTCTGTTTAAGAAGTCATATGGAAAAATGTGCTGGAAACTTCTGAAAAAGTTCTACACACTTACAAAAGACACAGGAGCCATTTTCTTTCATCCATCTCATGGGGATAAAGAAGGGGTTCCCCAAACACTATGTGCAGCCATCCACCACCCCTGAAGGAGCCTGCCTGAGATGATATGGATGATGAAATAGGCAACAGAAGTACCTGGGTCCTTGATAAACTCATAAAATTATTGGATATGCCAGGCTTAAAGCCTAGCCTACGTCTGGACTTCCCTTTATGTAAACTAATTCAGTAGACTCTCGGTTAACCAGCACTCAAGGGGATGGGTAAGTGCCACATAAATGCAAGTAGCCTCTCCATTAACAGGAGCTCAAGCAGCCGGCACTCTCAAGCAGCTGGCAAAATGCCAGTTGCTTGGGAGTTTGCTGGTTGCTTGAGAGTTCTGGTTGCCTGAATTTTGGTTAATGGAGAGTCTACTATATTTGTCTTTATTATTTAAGTCAGTTGGAATTGAGTTTTCTGTTATTTGTGGCCCAAAGCATCCTAACGGATGCAGAGACTTATTCCTCTTCCAGTTTGCCTTCCTTTGACAGATGAAGAAAGGGTAAGAGAAGTCCCATAATGTACCAAGGTCACACAACCAGAATTAAATGCCAATTTATAATATAAACCTGTGATTAGTTGTAAAGAAAGTTACAGAAATGGCTTTCAACACAGGTTGAGTAGCTGACTTATAACAATATGGCTGACACTTAAAACAGTAGAAAGCTTTAAACTAGAGTTTACCCAACGTGGAACCTCAGATAATTTCAAAAGGTCCATGGAATCCTGGAGTTTCAATCCAAGAGTTCCTCATCCTCCTGGCTCGTGTCTGCAGCTCACACACCTGGGATGACCCAGACAGTGAGAAATGCCACTTCACCACCTTTCTCTAAGCCAAGGACGAGGCCTAAGAAGCAGCTTCTCGCCTTCTCTCTTGGAAACTCTACCTTAGCTTCTAGAGTACCAGAATCAAGATGTCCACAAAGCAAAAAACCAGCAGCCACACTGGAGAAAGTTTGGACTCCAAAGACCCCAAAACCTCCACGGGTTCAAAGATTTCTTCAGTGATATTTGTCTCCAGACCATAAAGATGACCAAAAACTCCAAACGTATGTCACAGGTCAAAGCCACCACCCCCTCCAGTGTTAGAATGGCTCAGAACCTTTTGGTTTATGCTTGTTCCTCTCTTTCTCCTAGTGCTCACTCACATCTGCCCCGTGCCCAGCCTTGTAAAAGCTGCTACTACAGCTTGGGGAGGGTAGGAGAGTGACGTAGTGATGGGCCACCCCTGCCCAAGTCTCTGTCCCAGGGTAGGGAACTATTCCATCTCCTAACCTTATGCATCTGCCCTTGTTCCTGACTCTATACTCTCCATGCTTCCATCTGCAATAGTTCTTGATGGTGCCAGAGTTTTCTTTGAGAAAAATGCAAAAGTGGAGCCAGTAAACCCATAACCCCCAACCACAGCCATCTTGTGTCACAATGCAATGAATCTGAAATCAGTATTCACATTGGCTGCATGTAGTATAGTTTGACATCTGCCTTTGGAAGAGGCAGGCCTCCTGGATCTCTCTGCTGCTCTTTATCATTTGAACCTTCCTTTTTATTATTAATGTTGATTGGGGACTTTTAGTTAAAAATAACTTTCTGTTATTCACAACCTGATTTTTTTCCTTTAGTTTGTAGCAATACGTTAGGAGAACAACATGTGATGTGTGTAGAGAGAAGTTTATTCCTTTTAAGGAAGTTATATAGACGAGCAGGGATCCAAGAAGTAGTGATTATTTTTCACTGATTGTGTTCTGAGACTTCCTGCGAAAGCTTAAAAGAAGATGCTCCTCTACGAGAGACATTGGCGGGTCAGAGGCACACATGGTGCCCCATGGGGTAGAGTGGAGAGGTGCTCTTTATCCAGCACACAAAATGATGCTATGGCTACTTAATGCTTCCTGGCCACATCTCTCTACCCATAGGCCTTAAAGTGAAAGTGGAGAACAAGAAAGCAGGAGGCATGCCCCTGGCAACCACTGCCAGGAACCAGGTTTCACTGAAACTATAAAGTAGAAAGACAACCCACTAACCAGAGGCAGGTTCATACACAATGTTGAAAAATCTGCCAGTGTGCCGAATGGCACTGCCTTTATCTTCGGTTTAAAAAAAATATCATTTATGTTTGCCAATTACAGAAAAGTATATATAAGAAAAAGAGGTTCATAATCTTAACATAGAAGCACTGCTAACATTTTTCTCATATAAATGTTTTCTTTATAAAAATTAGAAATGTATATGGTAAAACAAAAGTCAAAAAGAAAAATATAAAACAGAAAATGAAAGTCTATTTCTAATACTTCTGAAACTTACATGTGTTGGCTTATGTGCTTTTTTTTTTTTTAATTTACATAAGCTAGATAACTCCTCACATTTTTTTTTTTCTTGCATCTGGATTTTTTCACTTTTTGGAACTCCACTGCAATATTTTAATTCTACTCAATGGCTGTATCACATTTTAGCTGATCTCCTTTGCAAATGTATTGATGGACATTGTTTTCAATGAATGCTTAAGGGTTTTTACCATTTTAGAATCCACATAGGGATCGAAAAGAACATTACTTCAGTGACCATTTATTAGTTTATTCATTTATACAACAAGCATTTGTTGAGCCTCTAGTGTAGAACCAGGCATTTTGTTAGGTGCCAGGAATCTAGTAAGAAACTGTCCCTGTCCCAAATGGGTCACAGCTTAAATGGAAGGAGACAGCTCAGTGACAATAATTACGGTCATCACAGAGATGCAGTGAGCAAAGAACGCTGCAGCTCCAGATTAGGTGCCCAGAGGGAAGCTAACACGAAGGGGTTGTGAGGAGAACCGCTCAGAGAAAGTGCGGTGGGCAGCTGGAAGTGTAAAGTAGCTCACTGGATTCACCTTGCTGCATGAACTTCAGAGTCATCAGAGGTGAGATGGAAAAGACAGTAAGCTAGAGATGGCAGTTGGGGCCAGAAATGTAAGGCCCTGGACTTGAACTTTATCCTCAAAGTGACGGGGAGCCAACTGAGGTTCTAAGCATTGAGGTGAGAAGAAAATTGCTGAGTGACGTGATAAGTTTTAGGTAATCTAAGAAAATTAGAGCAAAGGTCAAAGATTAAACAGGAAAATCTTCTGGCTACAAACTAGTTCTCAGAATAGAAAAAGGGAATAAGAGCTAGATCAGAAAAAGAAATAGACTTCAAATAAAAACAAACATGGTAGGGGACTGAGAATATGAATAAGATACCAAATTTCTAAAGGGTAGTTAGAAAAGGTAAGTGACATTACTATTAGAGAGTTATAACAAATCATTTTGAATTTAAATTCTTAACATGCATATTTTCATAGCATGCATCAGGTAAGACTGACCTTGGCAGAAAAACCAGAATTACTGTCCATGGTGTGCTGAATGGGTCATGGTGGAAGTATTTATCCCATGGAGATTAACAAACACCACAAATCAGGTTTGGGTTTGGTTTGGCTTCTTTTCCCTCAGAGTGCCTGTTA
The DNA here is from genome assembly GCA_004027555.1 of Craseonycteris thonglongyai. Taxonomy (NCBI): domain Eukaryota; kingdom Metazoa; phylum Chordata; class Mammalia; order Chiroptera; family Craseonycteridae; genus Craseonycteris; species Craseonycteris thonglongyai. The sequence goes on along the minus strand of PVKE010011472.1, from coordinate 29,393 downwards.
AACATTTGTCAGCACATCACTGATTTCTCTACAGTGAAGGAACTGAAAATATCCACAATTTAATTTCTTTTGAAAATACCACATTATTCCTACGCTCCTTCCCAACTCCCTCAAGTCCTAAAACCTATTTCATAGCATTTCAAAAAATGCTCTATAAAACATATCATTACATTTGTAAAGGAATAAAAAAAATGAAAAAGCATAAGCACAAACACAGGTCTTGTGACCCTTGTGCCCAGCCCTGGATGAGACCGAGAAAGGTGACAGGAAAGGTGGTACACCTCCATTTCTTTTTAATTGTTAAATTTATTGGAGTGACATTGGTTGGTAAATATTACATAGGTTCCAGGTATACAATTCTATAGTACTTGGCCTATGTGTTATAATGTGTGCTCACCACCCAGAGTCAGTTCCCTTTCCATCTCCATATATTTAGCTCTCCCTCCCCCCAGCTCTCCCACAACCCTCCCACTTACCCTCAGGTAACCACTGACCTATTGACTGTGTCCATGAGGTTTTTCTCTGTTGCTTTCAGTTTGATATTCCACCTACGAGTGAGGTCATATGGTTCTCAGCTTTTCCAGAACCTGTTTCCCACAGGTGAGAGCGCCGAGGGGCATGTGGGCACCAGCCAGCAGAGGCCTGAGTGACGGTGGTGACTCGCAGGAAAGCCGTTCAGCTGGCTCGGCCAGCTCCGGATTGTTCCTCCAACAGCAGCTTCGGAGCTACTGAAGTCTCCTCTAATCACCCAGACTGTCATTTCTCCTGTGAAATTCAAAGAGCGATGTTTATTCTACTCCTATCATTTTGGTATCATTGTCTCTTCTTTTTCCATAAACTGTTATGCTAGAGCCAAAGGAATGGAACTGGATCTGCCTTTTTTTAAGTGTTGGCGATCATGCTACAGAGACACCCACAACCTGCGAGCCCCAGAGCCAAAAGCAAACAGCAGGCCTTTGATGGGGCAGCAGCAGGCGAAGTCTGGCCACTCACCTCTCCTTATTCTCCTGAGCCAGGTGAGAGTGTGGGGCTTATGATCAAGGAGCTGAGTTGACCAGCCCAAGTCTGGCTAGAAGCCTGCAGTTTGGATTGAGAGAGTTGCCTTCTTGGCTCTGGTTGAAAAAAACAAAAAGTGCCCGTATTGTATTATCTCAGCTGGACTGAAAATTTCAATGACTGTGAAAGTGCATGAAATGCTAGACAGATCCTTGGACGTGAGTGGGAAGAGATAGGAAGGGAGATCAGAACTCCCTGGTAACTTCACCGATACAGAACCCGAGGACCTGCTGAGGGGCACTGCAAAGTCGGAGAGTGAGGTCTGGCCATAAGGGTGGAGAACTGAGGGCTCACCAGAGCTCTGTTTCCTTATTGTTATATCACTAAGTATCAGTTATAATGACTGATATTTAGTGATAAAGCTTTTTCCTGGCAGTGACCATCCACCGTTATTTACCTCTTCTCAGAAAGCCTCTTTGCTTTACGAAGGTTTAGATGAACACAGCCCAGACTTAACAGAAATACCCCACGGGCCTCTTTCCGGTGGAGGGGAGGGGGAAAAAAGATGTTAATAGCAGTCAGCTTTCTTTTTATCAAGTAACTTCCTTATTGCTCAGGTAAAACTCTGATTTCTCCAGGACTTCGGGTTTCTGGGATGTGGGCTTTTATTATTAAAATCAGGAATGTTCCCGGCAAACTGGAGTGAGTTGGTCCTCCTATTTGGTACCTCAGTGTCTACTGAGTGAGAGACAATAAAGGCTGCTAAAGGCTACAATTGGTAACATCATAGCAGCCTTGGGTTTTGTAAAGTGCTTCGGTTTTTTTTGTTTTGTTTTTTTGGTGTTTTTTTTTGGACAGAGAGTGAGAGAGATACAGTCAGAGACAGAGAGAAGGGGGAGGGCCCAGAACAGTCTTCATAGTTGCACATCATCGGTTTTTCCACATAGTTTCATTCCATAGGTGGGTGGGGCTGCACAGGGAAGAAACTAGGCCAGGGTATGGCCCCGGTGAGAACTGAACTGGGGGCACTCCCCAGTTCAGCATATGGGTCCGCATGGCCGGGGCCGGGGCCAGGATTTGATCCTCGGTCCCCGGGGCTGAAGAGTGAGCGCCTCACCCACTGAGCCATCCCGGCTTCCCTGTGCTTCATATTTTACAGTGTATGTTCACACATACAATCTCACTTGAAATTGGAATCTTATAACAGTTTAAGGAAGGCAGAGGAGGTATCATTACTACTTCACGTTGATGAAAAGTTGAGCCACAAGGATTAAATGAGTTGCTCAATTGCAGGCACTGCTAGCTGGTAATGAAAGACTCAGGTGTCACCCTTGCCTCTCTGTGGAGTGTGATGGGGTCTGATTAAATAACCAACCTCCAGTGTTCTTTTGATAGTACCATGTTGTCTCTTTAGTCATAGGTAGAATGGAATTACTTTTCCTCCCAGGGCTTAGCTTTTTTGTCATGATGGTTTGTTGTAGTGACAATCTTGCAATAAAGAAGAATTAAATGGAAATTCATGGTTATCATCCTCCTCAGCCACTACCCAGCAGCGTGCACAGATGCTGGGACATAGCCATGACCTACACCCAAGGCCTGGTAGAAGGCTGTGGCTGGAGATCGTGATGAAACGGCCTGTGATGATTGTCTGGTGCAGGGAAGAACTGCAGTGTCTGTCCAGCAGAGAGTGCTGAGGGGAGACTTTCAGAAGGGGATTGGAAGTGCTGCTTCTCTAGGTGGGCCAGGCAACAGCCCCAGCAGTGACCAGCCCCAGCACCTACCCACATGGAGAAGCTGCCAAGATTCTAGAATGAGAAGCAGGACTATTCTCTTTTTCTATTAAGCATAGCAGTATTACGGCTGCATTTGAGGTTTGACTCAAAGACCAATGATAGTATCTAAATTATGATCACAGCACGCATAACTTGATACCAGGTAAAAAGGAAACCCTTCTTAAAATTAAAAAAGATACAAGCACATCAAACTTATGAATTCTGCTATATTTTTCAATGACACTCACAAAAGTATAAATAGCATGAATCTATAGCTTCTCCAGCCAGTTCCACGTACATTTTTAGAACTTTAAGCAGCATTTGGTTTATAACGGCTCCTATTTTCAAATTTAAATTCAAGTTTGTGTACTTTTTTTTTTTTTTTTTTAAGCAGGAGAACCTGTTTGATACAGGAGGGCTGCCCAGAAAAAAATCCAGCCACTGTCAACATAATGAGAATAATGACACGGATGGATACTTTCCAGACAGCCCTTGTATAAGATGATATAAGCACAATCTGCAATACAAATTAAGTGGCTTTATGCTATAAAGAAACCATCTCTGAGATGTAGTAAAAGCAATATGGTATATCTGTATATATGGTATAGAGAGAGTGCTTGGGTTCACAGTCAGGCAGATTCAAGTTCAAACCTCAATTGTGCAGGGTATGTGCCTTGGGTGTCATGCCTCAATATTTTCATCTGTAAAATGAGAATAATAATACATCCAATTATAGATTTGTTGTACTCTTTAGGTGTGATAATGTACACAAAGTGCCCAGCATACCCGTGCAGCCCGGCGTGCACCACGCATTCATTCAGTGTCACATCCTGTCTGCTTTCTCTCTTTCAGTAGCTGTTGGACCATGTCCTACTCTTAGTGTTGCTCTTCCCTCAAGTGTAGATGTGGAAGAGTCTCCTCAGCTCCCTCTACCTGGCTGCCCCTGAGAATGGCACACAGAACATGAAAGACCGGGAAGTTGCAAAGGATTTAAAATCTTTTTTTTAAAGATTTTTTATTGTTTTTTGTTTTTTTGTTTTGTTTTTCTTTTTAAACAGACAGAAAGACAGAGAGAGACAGAGAAAAGGGGGAGGGCCCAGAGCCGTCTCGATAGTTGACAGCATTAGTTTTCCATATAGTTTCACTTCACAAGTGGGTGTGGTGGCTGCGCAGGGCAGGAACTGGTCCGGGAGCCTCCCCCCGGCACAGGCCCCAGCAAGAACTGAACTGGAGACACACCCCAGCTCAGCATATGGGTCCGCATGGGCCGGACCCGAGATTTGATCCTCAGGCTCTGGGGCTGCAAAGTGAGCACTTAACCCACTGAGCCATCCCAGCTTCCCCAGGATTTAAAATCTTATGATGTTTCTTCAAGTCATGTTTCCATGGCTAGAATCCTTGACACATATGATATGACACATGGTAAGTTCCTCCTATTAATTAGCACTACCTCTCCTTTACTAGGAATAAGCCATTATATTTGTTGTACAGATTTTCATACTTAAACTCTTGGAGAAATTGAAATGCTTTGAATATAAAATATATCTCCAGCCTGTCTTAGAAAAAGCTGCATGGGCATTTTCTTCCTTAATAAAAAAACAGTGGCACATTTATGCATATAGAGGGGTACATGAAATAGGTTGGCAATTCAGATCTCCTGGCCCTGCACACTGGGCAATACCCATTTTATCACTACAGTTGAGACATTTCCTCACAGAGAGGCTATAAGACTAAAGAGCATAATGTCTATAAAAGCTCCCACAAGGACACCTAGCTTTAAAAGAAATGCAATCTTCTTTCTTAGTTTTTTTTCTGGTTTCTAAAGTTATCAAAATATTTTACATTTGATATCATGTTAATTTTTCTTGTCAGTTATATACAAGAATAAATTCTGATGGGTGTATATGTTTTTAGGAAGGGGGACTGAGAAAGCAATTTTTATTCTAGGTTATTTAAAAATCATTGTATAAAATGATATCATTATTATTTCAGTTGTTAGGAAATTGTATGTAGATACAAGTTGAATTACGAGGCCTGACAATTAAGTTTGCAAACTTGCCATTGTGCAGTTATGTTGGCAGCACTGTACAAGGCCTTATAACCTTGGTATATCAATGTCTCACAGCTGTGTTCGTGTTGACTTGTGACGGTGTCCTGCTAAATAATGAATAATATTCATTATTGTGAAGTGTTTTTGTGTGCCATCACGAGAATGTTAGAGCTTGAATTAGAGAAACCAACAAATATTCAATTTCATGTTAAATTTGGTAAGAGTAGAAGTGAAATCAGGAACATGTTAGTCCAATGGGGATAATGTCATGAAGCAAACAGCAGTATACAAATGGATTAAACATTTTTCTGAGGGGAAAGAAAGTGTCAGTGACGAAGAGAGGTCAGGGTGGCCAGTGATGAGCAGAACTGATGAAAACATTGTAAAAATGTGTCGAATTATATGTCAAATCATTGGCTGACTGCAAGAAGCATTGCAGATAAAGCAGATAAACACCAATAGAGAAACAGGAAAATCTTCACTGAAAATCTTGTCATGAGAAAGGTGTACAGTGTTCCCTCTCCACTTCGCGCTTCATGGTTTGCGGCTTCAGTGCTTCGCGGGTTTCCCCAAAATATTCATCAAAAAATAAAAATGAAAAAATACAACCATGTCGGCAGCCACATGGCGGAAAGGAGCGTTGTTTCATGTTGATGCGCGCGAGAGAAGGATCCCTGCATGTCAAACAAAGAGATGAGTTGACTCAGAGTCCATCCCACGGGCTCTCATAAAGGCGCGGGATGGGTTTCCGGTGCCACATCGACCCATGAGAAAATTCCTAGGGGCAAATCCTACTTCGCGGTTTTTCAGCTTTCTCGGAAGGTTCTGGTCCCCATTAACCGCAAAAAACGAGGGATCGCTTTATACAAAAATGGTCCCAAAGGAGCTCACAGATGAACAAAAGTAAAGGAAAGTCAAAGCTTGCTAAGTCCTTTTGGAGAGTCAAGATGACATTTGGGCCATGCTATCACCAGTGATGAAACATGGGTGTATCAGTACAACCCCTTAAGCAAAGCATCAAAGTGCACAATGGAAGTCAGCCAATTCTCCACAACCAACACAGTTCCGTCAGTCCAAATCAAGAGTCAAAATGATGTTGCTAAACTATTTTGATATCAGAGGGATTGTTCATTATGAATTTGTACCAAGTGGACAAACAGTCAACCAAGTTGACTATTTGGAAGTGCTGAAAAGGCTGCATGAAAAAGTTAGATGAAAACAGCTTGAACTTTTCCCAACAACTCATGGTTCTTGGATTACAACAATGCACCAGCTCACATGGCACTGTCTATGAGGGAGTTTTTAGCCAGTAAACAACTATATTAGAATACCCTCCATACTCACCTGATCTGGCCCCCAGTGACACTTTTCTTTATCCAAAGACAAAGGAAATACTGACAGAAAGACATTTTGATGACATCTAGGACATCACGGGTTCTTATGTCCATTCCAGAAAAAGTTACAAAATTGCTTTGAAGAGTGGACTAGGTACAGGCGTTGGTGCATAGCTTCCCAAGGGGCGTACTTGAAGGTGACCATAGTGATATTCAGCGATTAGGTATATAGCACTTTTTCTAGGATGAGCTCACAAACTTAATTGTCAAGAACTCTTACATTGCTTCTAGTCATCTATCAGAATTCATGTAGTAGTGATTTAACATTACTATTAATTTAGTGTTAATATTTTTTGTTGTAATCAGTTATCACTTTTACTTTTTACAGATTAGAAGCAGTCATGTTGCCTCCCCCATACAGTGTGTAGAACAGAAATCACATGTAAATGAAATTGCAGGTGCCCTTAGTCATGATGAAGAAAAAACCTCAGAATGCTAAAATAAGATGTTCAGATTTATTTGGTTATAGAAATGGCTGAAAGCCTCAGAAATTTAAAATATTTTTTCTGTATGTTTTGTTTCAGACTGCACTAAGATACATAATGTATGTATGTATATATGCATATCTACATATTTTTCCATGTTGGGATATTTTCTGATCTTTCTCTAAAAAGCCATGTTGGAAAAAATGTAAGTTGATTTGGATAAAAACATGGATTGCTTTCTATTTACATTTTCAAAATATTAACCTGTTTCTTGTTTAGAAAAAAAAAAGTGCAGCTCACTGCTATCTTCATTTAATTTTACATAAACACACTCTGTTGCTGAAGCAAATCTGACTGGTTTTCAATGTGAAAATAAAAATTAAAAACTCTTTTTGGAGTTATTTCTAAACAGAACTTTTCTCTAATCCTAATGTAACAGAAATGTATATGATGATCAGTATTTAATAGTATTTCTAACATTTTTTAAAGATTTATTTTATTGTTTTTGACAGAGACAGAGAGACAGAGAGAAGGGGGAAGGCCCAGAGCAGTCTCCATAGTTGTACATCATCAGTTTTTGACATGGTTTCATTCCACACAGGTGGGCAGGGGGCCACACAGGGTGGAAACTGGCAGGGGCCTCCTGCATGGGAGATATGCCCCTGTGAACTGGGGGCCTCCCACATGGAAAGCAAAGTTAGGACTGTAATCCACGAGTTACCTCAGGGTAAACGCCACAGCTGCAAGCACTGCCAATGAATTTTCTGGAAGAAAAGGGGAAATGGGTTAATGATCGAATATAAAACGAATTTATTGTTAGTCAGTTTTCCTATGATTAAAATTATCCATAATTTTTTAATTATTAAAAAAAATATTTATTTTTGAAAGTTCTTAAATAAGCATCATCCTTTAAATCTTAGCCAGGAAAAAAAAAAAAAGATAATGAGGATTCCCTTCTATTATGGATTAAATGTTTTGTGTCCATCCACATTTTTATGTTGAAGCCCTGACATTTGATGTGATGGTATTGGAAAGTAGGGCCTTTGGGGAAGTATAATAATTAGGATAGGATGAGGTCATGAGGGTAGAACCTTGTCTCGTGGAATTAGTGCCCCTTTAAAAGAGGTTCCAAAATGCTTTCCGTCTCTCTCTGCCATGTGAGGACACAGAGAGAAGGTGACCATCTATATGGCAGGAAGAGAGCTCAAATCATTTGGGCACCTTGGTCTCAAACTTCCAGCTTTCAAAACTGAAAAAACACATTTCTGTCTAAGCCGTCCAGCCCATGGTATTTTGCAGTCTCAGCAGGCTCCTACATCTACCACAGAGAAGATGGACTTCCACACGATTGAGAGGAAGAAATGATCTACATCATTAAACATAAAAGTAGTGGGATGCCCCTACCCCTCAAAACGTAATTTCTGCTTTTGTGTGTGTATTTGTTTGTTGTGTTTTGTTTTGTTTTTGCTTCTGGGTCATCCTTGAAAAAGTAAATCACCATTGGCAGGGAGTGTCTGAGCCCCGAAGTGGCATTAAAAGCCTGGTAGTTGAAAGTGCAAAAATGAGAAGCTTCCCAGCCTAACTCTTGATATTCAAATCACTAAGAATATAAAAGGGACGCTGGTTGGGTGTCCTCAAAGACTGGGCTATTGGGCCTCTTGTGACACGACACTCCTGGGACAGCTGGTGTTTCAGTGACCAGTTTAAAATTAAACTGTGAACCTGGGAACTCAAGTGAGGAAACCACTCATCTAAGGCTGTTCTGAGAAAAGGACATTTAAAGATCCAAAATGATAGAAGCGGCTTCCTCAAAGGCATGACTCCCTGCTCCCACCCACCCTCAGAGACCCGGGCCAGAACTAGTTGTCCTTGGCCATATGATTTAGTGTGATAACTTCAGTGATACTATGTGGATAAGAATTGTGGTAGTAAATGGCTGAGCTCTGCTTTATATGGAAATCAGACTGGAACACTCCACTTGATAGTGTATGCCCTGGTGTTTCTTAGATATTGAAAGGAAAGGAGTAGTGTCAAGAGTAAGAAACTGAACTTCCTGCTTATCCACCATGTTGGGACTCAGTTAATTTAAAATTTAAATAGTTTTTAAAAAAGATTTATTTTATTGTTTTTGACACAGACAGAGAGACAGAGACAGAGAGAGATAGAGAAGGGGGAGGGCCCAGAGTAGTCTCCATAGTTGTACATCATCAGTTTTTCCACATGATTTGCCCAACACAGGTGGGTGGGAGCCGCACAGGGCAGGAACTGGGCAGGGGTCCTCCTGCATGGAAAGCATGTCCTCTTGAGCCAGGGGCTGAACAGGGGGCAAGAATCAAACTGGGGGCCGCATGCCTGGGAAGCACACCCAGTTCAGCATAAGGGGTCACACGGGCTGGGGCTGGGATTGGATCCTCTGTACCCAGGGCTACAAAGCAAGTGCTTACCTGGCTGAGCCATCCTGGCTTCCCCAGCTAATTTAAACTTGACTTTAGAATGTAACACACACGTGCATGCCTGTGGTAATGTAAGCACACTAGCTGTAAGAAGTTGCTTTTTTTGAGACTTGAGGTCAAGTAGATGGTGGTTTAGAAAGGAGTTCTGACCTGTGCACTACTTTTCAAAGGAACTGATAAAGAATTTCATGCCCATGTGGTTAATGTAATGTTGGCTATAAAACTAAATGAGACTGAAAATTACAAATTCATTTTTGAATTTGATCTTTTTGGCAATGTTCTCTTATTCTCTCTCTCAAGTTACCTATGCAGGTCAAATAAATGGGAGAAACATGTAAGATCTAACTGCAAGAGAGGAGAGGTATTTTATTTTCCATTTGTGAATCTTTTTGAAAATGAAATTGCTGATGAGAGCCAATGTGCTCAGGTTGATGCTCCAGTGAGCAGGTGGGTATAAAACCTGGGTATTACTGAACCATGTTTATTTACATACCTAATTAAGTTGCTAAGAAATGAATACCAATTACGTTTGCTAGTAGTAAATGATTTGAACTAGAATTAATTTGTTTTCTCACCTTCATGAATACAGACGGTCACACTTCGAGCTTCAAAAGAGAAGGAGATTGGGTGTTTTTCTCAACTCCTATTAAGTTCTTTATCTTGGCATTTCTTTACTTGTCTCCAATCCTCATATAAATCTCACCTCCCACTCCCAAGCATTTATAAAAAAGTTTTGCTTTTGAATGCATTAGCATTTGGTAATGTCCTAAAAGAATTAATCAAAACAAATGCATGTAGTTGAACTATTATACTATGAAAAAATGTGTTAAGACCAAAAAATACACCTTTTTTAATGCTTTCAAAATCAACATTTTTTTTATCCAGGTTTTAAATCTATCCCTGTATTATGTAAAACAAAATGAAACAAAACTAACCATAATCATATTGAAAGTTAATATTTAGGGATGCCAGGATGGCTGAGTGAGTTGAGTGCTCGCCTTGCAGTCCTGGGGTCCGAGGCTCGAGTCCCAGTCCTAGCTGTTGCAGACCCATATGCTGAACTGGGGTGTGCTTCAGTTCCTGCCTCGGGCAAGCTTCCTGCGTGGGAAGCCCCCATTTTGGCTCCCGCCCAGGGCATGCCTCTCATATGGGAGGCCCCAGGCTGGAGGGGGTACAACTCCCATGCAGGGGGCCCCAGCCCAGTTCCTGCCAAGCGCGGCCCTGCCCTTACCTGTGGAATGAAACTATGTTGAAAACTGAAGTTGTACAACTATGGAGACTGCTCTGGGCCCTCCCCCTTCTCTCTGTCTCTCCTTGACTCTCTCTTTCTCTGTCACAAACAATAAAATAAATCTTAAAAATATTAGTATTTAGGAGAGCAAAATAGTGAGTAATTATTAGACTTTTTTGTTACTACTTTTGATTTTCCACATTTTGAATAAAACAAGGTGCGTGGGATGTTGGGACAGTTCACTGGTTAAGTGCTTGCCTCACAATCATAACCGGGGTTCAATTTCCACCCCCAGTCCATATAAAACCATATGCTGAACTGCGGTGCAACTGGTAACCACAGGGATGGTTCTCACCTCCCAAGTGGGAGGCCCCAGTTTGGAAGGAGCCCATGTCACAACTATGGTGTACAACTAATGGTGTACAACTAATGGTGTACACCTATGGAAGTCTGGGCCCTTCCCCTGCCCACCTCCCCTTCTCTGAAACAATAATATAAATCTTTAAGAAAAAAAAAAAGGCGTGTAAGAAAAAGATTCTTATGCTTGTATTCTGAATACTTGGTGCAGTCAATCATGTTCTACAAATAGGAAGGATATTTCTCATTTTTCTTGCCATGACAAAACATAAAACAGTATGTCAAAACTATCATGGATTTGACTGTTCACAGACACTTAAGGCTTCCGCAGATCAGCCAGCAGGTTAATAATCCTAAATCTGCCACTTTATTTCAAAAACAAACTCTAGCTCTTGTCTAGGATTTATTAAATTGGCCCTTTTGTCCTTTCATATGAAGTGGTTCATATTCACATATAGAACTCTCCATTCATATTTGTATTTGGAAAAAAACAATGGCTGCATTGAACTTTGCTATAAAATGGTAGATGACCTATTAAAACAGGAATAAGGGGAAGCCGGGATGGCTCAGTGGGTTAGGTGCTCACTTTGCAGCCCCAGGGACCGAGGATCGAATCCCAGCCCCAGCTGTGCTGACCCATATGCTGAACTGGGGAGTGCCCCCAGTTCAGTTCTCACCGGGGCGAGACCCCGGCCCAGTTCCTGCCCTGTGCAGCCCCGCACCCACCTGTGGAATGAAACTATGTGGAAAAACCGATGATATGCAATTATGGAGACTGCTCTGGGCCCTCTCCCTTCTTTCTGTCTCTATCTCTGTATCTCTCTCTCTGTGTCAAAAACAATAAATAAATCTTAAAACAAAAAACAAAAAACAAAACAAAAACAAGGAATAAGCAAAGGACTACAAAAAAGAGGAAACTTCTGCTTTTTCTGAAGTCCATATGTTTCCTAATATGATTCAGCCTTGTTTTTGTGGCTGGCAAAATGTTTTGTAGTTATAGATTTGGCTCAATAGCTATATTTTAGCTCAGAAAGGCCAACTGTGTGTAATTAATTGTTGGACTGTTTACATTAGTTTCATTTCAAACTGGAAAATGGCCCTGGAAAATGTTTTCAGCATCCAACAAAGACAGTTTCTTTCTTTCTTTCTTTCTTTCTTTCCTTTCTTTCTTTCTTTCTTTCTTTCTTTCTTTCTTTCTTTCTTTCTTTCTTTCTTTCTTTCTTTCTTTCTTTCTTTCTTTCTTTCTCTTTCTTTCTTCTTTCTTTAAAGATTTATTTTATTGTTTTGACAGAGAGAGAGACAGGAAGAAGGGGTAGGGTCAAGAGCAGTCTCTATAGTTGTATGTCACCAGTTTTTCTACATAGTTTTAATAGTTTTTCTACACAGGTGAATGTGAGAACTGGGCCAGGGGCCTCCCACATGGGAAGCACCCCTGGGTGGGAGCCAAACCGGGAGCCTCCCACATGAGAAGCTTGCCCCAGTGGGAACTGAACTGGAGGCCTCCCGCATGAGAAGCACACCCCAGTTCAGCCTATGGGTCTGCATGGGCCGGGACTGGGATGCAATCCTCAGACCCCAGGGATGCAATTATCGCTTAACCTGCTGACCCATCCCGGCTTTCCCATGAGAGACAATTTCTTAATGGGAACATTTAAAATAAATCATTATTTTTCAATATATTAGTTGTTTTCAAATATTTCCTGTCTTGAAATTTACTTTCTATATTACCACTAATGATTAAAGTACCTTAATCCTCCTCTTAGTTATTGAAAATTTCTAGTGGTCTTTGTTGTATCAATATGTATGTTTGAAAATTAGGCTGGCAGTTTATTCCACATACTACATTGGGCATACATTTTGTGTAAAATTGATCACTCATCAACTACATTGTTATTGACTATTTCCTTGTCTATCTCTCCTCCAGGGTCCTGTACTCCTTGAGATCAGGAACTGTAGTTTTTATGCCTAAAACAATCCCATCATTGTAAGTACACATTTGTTCTTCTTTAAATGTTCATTGGGTACTGCTAGGTGTGAGGCATGGAGTCAAAGCTTTTATTTTAGTTCCTTCTTATCCTCAGAACAACCTAATAGCATAATCATATTATTGTCCTCATTTTTCAGGTGCAGAAATGACGGCATGGAGAAAATAGACCATGACACAGCAAGTGGCAGGACCAGTCTTCAAATTCAGGCAGCCGATTTCAAAAGCTCTGCTCTTATTTTCTTGAATATTGCTTTACAGGAATGATCTGGGGGTAAAAGTAGATGACAGAGAACAGTGGTGAAGATAGCCTTAAAAAGAGAGTTAGGTAGACAAGAGAACACAATTTCCCATATCTTTGAGCCAGATCTTTGAAAGTTGTTGATTGCATAGTGCCATCTTCATTCCCTCAAGCACTCTCTTACACTACCTGTGATTTATTGGAAACCCCCCATTGTGTATCCACATTGCATGTACAGTTGTACTTTCTAGAGGCATGTAAATAAGATCTGAAGTGCCCTAATTAGAAATCTATACTCCAATGGTGGTTAGTTAAAATTGGAAGGATCATAATAAGGAGTCTACACTCCAGTAGCAAATACTTCAAATATTACTCTCTAAATATGCCCTCAGAAGGCTGATTGTGTAGCTTAGAGGATGCTAGACATTATTTTTTAATTGGTGGAGTAAGTTGTTTATGATAGATGGTTATGGGGAAAGATTTGTATAGGACACTCTCTCCATTGCTTTCATAGGATCCTGGAATCCAAGTTGGAGACGAAAGGTGTCAGAGGGCTCACCATTGAGAGCAGAGCATTTCGAATGTTAGAGCAAAGAGAGTCTTCCAGGTAAGAACACGCTTCTAGGGAAATCAACTTACAGAAACACAACTTATTGCCAGCGTGCTCTCAAGAACATGCCACAGTTACTGTGTATTTGGTGTATAAGAAAATAAAAGCTAAAAAAAAAAAAAAAAAAAAAAAAAAAAAAAAAAAAAAAAAAAAAAAAAAAAAAAAAAAAAAAAAAAAAAAAAAAAAAAAAAAAAAAGAAAATAAAAGCTAGAAAACAGGATTCCTAGCCTGTATTCCAATGGTGTCAATTATGCATGAAAGAGGGTAACTCTTTAACACCGGAGTTTCCAATGTTGTAGAGACTAGCCACATGTGGCCATTTAATTATCCATTTAAAGTTAAATAAAATAAAAAATTCAGTTGTTCCACATTTCAAGTGTTCAACAGCCACATAGTACTCATGGCTACCAAATTGCACAGATTGTAGTACATCTTCATGACCACAGAGCGAGATCTGATGGACAACCCTGCTTTATGTCAATCACTTCTCAGGTTTCATGATTTTAAATACAAGGTGGCTCTGACCTCCTCATTGCTCATTTGTGTGTATGAGTCTTATAAATGAATGACTGGGATGAATGTTTCCTTGTATTGTAGGTTCCAGGTATTATTTATGGAAAAGTAAGCGAACAGAACTAATATTGTCATTATTTCTACTATGCCACAGTTATGGAGGAGGACACAATTTTCTGTGAGAGCCGGGGCTGGGTTTCAATCCTCGGACCCTGGGGCTGCAAGGCAAGCACTCAACCCACTGAGCCATCCTGGCCTCCCCAGGTCAGGTTTTATTACCAAATAATTTTCCAAAATTGTTTTCAGAACTTGTTAGATTTTGAGGGATTACTCGCCAATAGATCATTCTTTACTTAAATATCTCATCCTCTAAGAAGCTCTCTCTAACCACTCACACTAGGTTAGGACTACATTTAAAAAGTTTTCCAAGGCAACTTACACTTTCCTTTCATAAGTTACCACAGTGCAAGTTCTTCGAAAGCAGAAAATCTGTTTTATTTCCTATTCTTTCCCTAGTAGGCACTCAATATACAGTTAGTGATTGGACAGTGGAATGAGTGGGTGATGGCTGATGCCTACTGAGGCTTCTAGAAGTGGTCTTTTCCCTGTACTATCTCTCTATGCTAAGTTATCTGTGACTAGGATTTCTATGTGCTTATTGATACCTGTTTACTTCAGCTCATAGACACATAGCTAACCTACATTTTCTAGCCTCTCCTGCAGTGAGATTTAGCCAGGTGGCTGACTTCTTGCTAATGAATTACAGGTGAAGTCATGTATGTCCCTTCCATGCTGACCCACAGAATTCCTATATGACTGTTCTCCCCATGTTCTCCTCCTTCTTCCATGGGCCAAACACTGAAGTTCCAATATAGAACAGTGAGTCTCTAGAGGAATGCAGAGCAGCAAGATGGAAAAACGGCCCCAGAGGCCATGTGTTGGTTTGCTAGGGTTGCTATAACAAAGTACATAAACTCAATGGCTTAAACAACAGAAATTGTCTCGCAGTTGTAGAGGCTAGACGACTATGATCAAGGCGTAGGCAGGGTTAGTAGCTTTTGAGGGCTGAGAGGATCTGCTCTGTAATGTTCTCTTGGCTTCCAGATGGCTACCTGCAGATTTCCGTGACCTCCTCCCTGTATGCATGCTTATGTCCAATTTTATAGACAGTCAATCCTCCTGGATTAGAGACTCATTTTACTCAACTAATTACATTTGCAACAGTTCTATAGTTATGTTCTGAGATACGGTGGCTTAGGATTTCAATGTATGATTTTTTTCAACCCATAACAGGCCACATGGAATGTCACCTGCCAAAGAGAAATACCTGCATTAGACTTTGTGTAAGGCACTTCTGTGTTAAGCTGCCGAGACTTAGTTTGCTATCATAGCAGCTATTTTCTCTTCCCATAACTCAAACATTATCCCCTCACACTAACCTTGGCCTTGAAAGTAACAAAGATAATAATGTACCTATATGTTATGTTATTTTGGAAATGTTTTTTTTTTAAAAAAGCTTCAAATGTCCCTCCAGACTTCTACTTCTAGCAGGACATCTAACATTTGATTGTTCCATTTGACAGGTCATTGTGTGGAAAGGGTCACTCTAAGTCCTGTGGTGGCAAGAGGACAGGCCTTCATGTCAAATGACCTGGGCTTCAGTTCTGGCTTTGCTGCTAAAACACAGCATGATCCTAAACAATACTTCTGTCTTTGGATTCTTGGGAATATTAATCAAATTAAATTAATCTTCACAATTAGCACAGAGTCTGGCATGGAATAAGTGTACAATACAGTTTAAAAAAAATAGAGGCAGATTTCTTATTGGGAACCGTGATCTCACATTGTCCCGTGACATCCAATGTCTGAGGGACATGAGACTTGGCAGCTGCCCTAACTACTAAGATAAGCCTAGGGGCAGATATTTAAGGAGAAGGCCTGTAGAAAAGGAATTATACTCTGAGGGGCTTGTAAATCAGTGGCCCGCAACCTTTTTGGCTGGGAACAGTATCATGGAAGACAATTTTTCCACTGATGGGGGTGAGGTGTGCGGGCAGGGCAGGAGTGGTTGGTTTGAGATGATTCAAGCACAATACATTTATTATGTACTTTATTTCCATTATTATTATTATTATTATTATTATTATTATTATATTATAATATATAATGAAATAATTATATGACTCAACAAACTGCAGAATTGGTGGGAGTCCTGAGCTTGGGTTTTGATATGAGTCTACAAGCAATAGATTTATTCTGGTCTCTGTGCAGTCACACCTCTCTGCTAATGTGAATCTGTATTTGCAGCCGCTCCCTAGCACTAGCATCACCACCTCTGCTCCACCTCAGATCATCAGGGATGATTCTCATAAGGAGCATGCAACCTAGATCCCTCCCATGCACAGTTCACAACAGGGGCTGTGCTCCTATGAGAATCTAATGCTGCTGCTGATCTGACAGGACAATGAGCTCAGGAGGTAATGCGAGTGACGGGGAGCAGCTGTAAATACAGATGAAGCTTCCCTTGCTTGCTCTCCTGCTGCTCACCTCCTGTTCTGCAGCCTGGTTCCAATAGGCCATGGACAAAAACTGGTCCATGGCCTGAGGGTTGGGGACCCCTGATGTAAGGATTTAAACTCAATAAGAAGAATTTTCTATCATTCAGACCTTTCCAGAGCTAGGTTACATTTTGAGCTGTGAGTTTTCTGTCCCTGAATGTGTTCAAATATAGATGACACAACCACTTGGAGGTATTGTGGGGGCATTTAGTCATAGGGTAAGTAATTGGAGTAGATTTATGACATGCGTATTCCATGATTATCAGAATAGCAGAGTTTATTAGTAATAGGATTAGACATAAAATGGATACATTCTTTTTTTTTTTTTTTGACAGAGAAAGAGACAGAGAAGGGGGAGGGCCCAGAACAGTTTCCGTAGTTGCACATCATTCATTTTTCCACATAGTTTCATTCCACAGGTGGGCGGGGCTGCACAGGGCAGGAACTGGGCCGGGGTCTCACCCCGGTGAGAACTGAACTGGGGGCACTCCCCAGTTCACATATGGGACCACACGGGCCAGGACCGGGATTCAATCCTCGGTCCCCAGGGCTGCAAAGTGAGCGCTTAACCCACAGAGCCATCCCGGCTTCCCTGGATACATTCTTATGCAGTACAGAGAGACGAACGCTTGCATGCAAATATACCCAGGGAGAAACTCTAGTGGTAGGCGACGGCAGCGTGGATGATGGAGTCATGAGAGAAACTAGAGAGGAAGCCACCAAAGTGAAAGAAAGAGGGTAGTTTGGAAACTCAAAGGATACTTCCCCCACAACACACAATTTTTCTGGAACTGACTACAGTCCACTTGGCATGGGCAGCATACTTCTCAAAAGCTATTTTCAGTGTCATTTCCCTGCTCATAAGCCCTGTGTTCTTTCCCAGTAATCAGCCCATTAAAACAAAGCCCGCAGCCCAATAATCAAGGGGATGTTCTACCTGTTCAACGCCCTAGGCCATGCTCAATGCCTGTAAGCCAGGCTACACCCACTAGGACCTGGGAGAACCACCTTGTGTGCCATAGGCCAGGCCGCAGGGCATCAGACTCCCTCTCAGGAGTCTGAACAGTTTTGAGCAAATGAAGAGCAAGTTGTTGGCTGCAGACTTCCCATACACAGAGTGGGGATTGCCAGCTCCAACACTTACAGAGGGGGATCTTTTCTTTTATTGTTAAATTTATTGGGGTGACATTGGTTGATAACAATTACATTGTTTCCAGGCGTACAATTCTACATTACATTGTCTATGCATTGCTTTATGTGCTCACCACCCAGAATCAGCTTTCCTTCCATCACCTTATATTTGATGCCCCCTCCCTACTCCTCCCACCCCTTCCCCCACCTTCCCCTTTACCTTCAGGTTAACCACCAAACTATTGACTGTGTCAATGAGTTTTTGCTTCTTTATTACTTTCAGTTTCATTTTCTACCTATAAGTGAGGTCATTTGTTTCTTGATTCCTTGAGGGGAATGTTTTTGAAAGGTTGCAGTCAGTTAAACTGATTAAGCCTTGCCCTTTCCTTACCCCTAATTACTAGCTGAGATGTCAGCATCTCTGGCTTCCACGTGCATGCTCACTTCACTTTGTCCTTCTTCTTCCCTACACACCCACCCACTGCTCCTCTTTCCCTCATCATTTTTTTTCTCTGTACCATACGGAACCTCTACACATGGCAAATATACTTCCTACCTCTAGCTCCACAGTCTGATTAAAACTTGGCTCTCCCTGGATGCAACATGTCTCTAGTGATTATTCATTATCATGTACAACCCCCACCTCCAGCCCCCCCCCCAGGGGAGGTAAGCCAGGACACCATACACTCCCCCAGCATCACTTCCAGATCAGCGCTCCTCTACTACCGCGACAGCAAGCCTTGCTCCTTGGAAGGCTTCTACCATCTGGATCTGCTTTCAGTTACATCTTTAATGGCTCTACAAATGGTAGAAAGGACTAATTTTAGCATTTCTCTCATTTACCAAGTCATAAATTTTGCAGCGTGAATGAATCCCACTTAGTCTAGGTTGGACTTCTTGCTTTGCCCCTTTCTAGCTTTCTGACCTTTGGAAAGTTATTTAACCATTCAGAACTTTGATATCTTTACCTAGAAAATGGTGACCAAAATGACTACCAAAGGGTATTGCTGTGAATTGAGTGACACAGTATATGTGAAGTCATCATAATAAGCATAAAATGCTAATTGAATTTGAACAGAAAAATATTCAATAGTGTGAATTTACAAAGGGCTGTTTTATTGACAAGGGCTGGATTTGTTCAGGACAGCCCTTGTAATTCACCTTGAGGTAACTAGGAGTTAGTTATAGCTATTTTCTTAATATTAAAAACTATTTGATAAAACTATTTTGTATATATAAAAATGGTCGATACATGTCATTATACAGTATATTTGTTAAAACCATAGAACGTATCTTTTGGGTTTCTGGACCCAACTTCCCATGTGTAGAGAGGATACTTCCCCACACATCAAAGAGACACTCTGGACACCAGCTTGGTGTCCTAAAATTCCATTCAGTTTTGACACTATCTACCCAGAGATAGCATCGGTCCCATGAGTTAGGTGTTCAGTCTTCCAAGACCACCCCTCTCCTACTTCAGATACCAGCTGCAAGCCCAGGTTGTTATCTATGCTTCTGACTGATGGGGTATAGGTTGGAGGTTTTCATTACCTCCTCTTCAGGTTTAGTTTTCTAGAACAGCTCATAGAACTTGGAGCAACATTTTACTTAGTAATCACTGGTTTCTTTTAAAAGAATATAACTTAGGAGCAGCCAGATGGAAGAGATGCATGTGGTAAAGTACGGAGAAGGAGAGTGGAGCTTCAATGCTCTCTCTAGGTGCCACTCTCCCTAAATTGCCTTGTGCTCACTAACCTGGAAGCTGTCCTGGCTCCATTCTTCTGGGTGTTTCTGGAGGCTTTGCTATACAGGAGTGAATGAGCAATTCATTGGCCAATGGAGATTGATTCAACTGCCAGCTGCACTCTCCTCCCATAAGATCAACAGGTGGAGCTGACAGTCCCAACCCTCTAATCACTTGGTTGGCTCCACTGGCAACCAGCTCCCATCATTAGATGCACGCCAAAGGTCACCTCAGTATCATAACAAACACACCTTTATAATTCTCAGCACTTCAGACAGTAACAGTGGACAAAGACCAAATACTGTGCAGTGTACTATAAATACAATATCACAGTATTACAATGTACAACACAAAGAACGAAGTCTAACGAGAAC
Organism: Craseonycteris thonglongyai; assembly: GCA_004027555.1. Taxonomy (NCBI): domain Eukaryota; kingdom Metazoa; phylum Chordata; class Mammalia; order Chiroptera; family Craseonycteridae; genus Craseonycteris; species Craseonycteris thonglongyai. The sequence goes on along the minus strand of PVKE010011472.1, from coordinate 9,560 downwards.
TATAGACTTTAATAAAAATGTATTAATTTTGGCTCATCAGTTGTAACGAATGTACCACATTAATGCAAGATATTATATAATAGGGGTAAGTAGGAAAGAACAGTAAGGAATGATAAAGATGTACTGGAGCTTTAAGAAGACTGATCAGTCTGGGAGGTCTGTGGGTGGAGCTGGGCTCCTGAAATTCTCTGATTCAGACTTTCTGATTCCCTGCTATATACCGGTAGATACAACTGGATACTTTCTGAACATCGCGCGCGCGCACACACACACACACACACCCTCCATCTCGGCATATAGCCAGAGCATGTACATGGCCTGTTGGATGAGCATTTCTGAGACTGTCAGCACCTTTTCCTCTTCCTGAATAAATCCTTTTGTTGATGGACTACCTAGTAAATGTTATTGTCCAGTGAGAGGAGTATGTGGGGACTCTGTTGTTTCCACTTAATTAGTCTGAAAACCTAAAATTGCTCAAAAAGTAATCTATTCATTACAAAACAAAAACAAACCCTACTTGTATGACAAAGCAGGTGTGTCCATGTGTTGATGAATGTTGAAGCTGGTAATGGGTACGTGTAGTTTACATCTTCTCTCTAAAGTTTTCATAATAATAAATTTTTTAAAAACATGTTTATTTAAACTGAGTCTCTTAGTTAAAGGGAGATATCTGACATCTCCAAAGATCAGGTATTCATTTTAATTCATTTAATATTTACTAATGGTCTAATCATTGCACTCAGTTTTAGATATAGTGCGGGGTTCAAGAACACTTTAAGACATCATGAATTCCTTCTTCAAGAAGTTTAATTTCATAGCAGAGGCAAGAGAACTACTTGTGACACAAGTGAGTGACACCGGAAAACAACATAGTGGAGAACTCAATTCTATGGCACAGAATATATGCCCTTGGAGAAGTCTGAAGGAAAAGAAGTAAAAGCTCTATCGATAAAGCTGATGTTTCTAAATATCTGAATGTTAAGAGTTTTGCCAGGAAAAATATATGGATTTTTGACAGACTTTGAGGCATCAGTTGTCACATTCTGTTCAACCTTGATTTTTTTTAAATCCCAAATTAAAGGACAGATGTTGATGAAACCATTTAGCAAGATCTTATTTTTGAACTGGACATAGAAAAAAGGATGAAACAATATAAAAGCTGCTTTAAGGATTTAAGTGTGACCAAAGTAGGGCTGTTTTCTGAGTAGAATATAGTGTCAAGCATGCAGTTATTGGTGAAATTATCATTCAGGTGGCTGCTGGCCTTCGATTATTTAGTGTGAGCTCTGTGAAGAGGTCAGGTGAGGAGAACAGTTTCATTTTAGACTAGTTTAAAATAGAAAAGTTTCTATGTGCATGCATATTTTATAGAGTTATTTTGGACTTTGTAAAAATCATTGATACCTGACAAGGTAGTTGTAGTGAATTTAGCTTTATTAGAGAATTAAATATTGGTTTTGCATAAGATTCTAATATTGATTCTCACTGAATTTACATATTAAATGATGTACAAAAAAAGAAAGGAAAGACTGTTTATTCATATTTTCATTGAGAAGCTCTGACATTATAACTCCTTGGGAACCAGGAACATTTGAGACTCTGTAAAAACTGTTTGTTATTCTAAAATTAGATCTCAAAATCAAATTCCTGAAACACAAAATCAAGGGGCTCATAAATTTCAAATCTTCGTGGCTTGTGCAGCACACAGGTATCTTGTCATGAGTTTTAATTTAGATCTTGGAGAAGGAGAGTGGGAATGTGGATCTAATTAATCTTCCTCTTTTTTAACTTGTGGAGCCTTTTGAATAGTAAATAAACTTTTGAGGATGCAGAAGAATATCTCTACTATAGTATTGCTTTCTCTAACTTCCCCAGGGAGCTGCTAAATCATTCCCCATGTTCATAACTACTGCCAATTCCTAGAAATTGCCCTGGTGTAGAAAACAAACCCCCCAAAATCATAGCTTTTATCTGGAGAAGAGAAAGAAAGGTATTTGTGCTGAGTGGACTTTAAACAAAGATATGTTAGCAATCCGATAAGAACACAAAATGCTAGGGTTGATGCCTTACCTGCATGATCTCATTTAAATCTGCAGCCACTATACCAAGGAACTACCTCCATTTGCAGTGGAAAAAAAGTGGAGCCTCTGTTTGTGACATGCCTCAGGACACACAGCTAGTACATGGCCAGGGATCTGAATCCAGACGTGTCTGACCCGCAAAGCCTTGACTTCCGTCATCATGCTTTCATAGTGTTCCACAGTTTGCTGACCCTGGGTCAACAATTCAGGTAGAGGAGAAACGCCGAGGGTCTTAACTCATTCCTTGAAGCCATTCCACTTCCCCTTTAAAAGAGCATCTGTACACAAAGCAAAGAAGTAAGCCCTTCTTGGGATAATTTGATGGACACCCTCTCCTGGTTGAAATAGCCTCCTTTTCCTCAATTTACAAAAGTACTATTCATGTACATTAGTGGAAATTCCAACAGGACATATTTAATTCTTTGCATTTTATGTGTCTTCATTTATTTATTTAAGAAAAACAAACACAAAGGAGGTATGGCACATCGATCATTAAGACCATAGTCTTAATAATCAGTAACTTTCATACCTTTTCCTTTCTCAGAGGGGATTAGAGCAGTGGTCCACCAACCTTTTTGGCACCAAGGACCAGTTTCGTGGAAGACAATTTTCCATGGATGGGGAAGGGGGATGGTTTCAGGATGATACAAGTGCATTATATTTATTATGCACTTTATTATTATTACATTGCAATATATAATGAAATTATTATACAACTCACCATGATGCAGAATCAGTGGGAGCCCTGAGCTTCCTTTTCTCCATCTAGATGTTCCCATCGGGGTGATGGGAGACAGTGACACCTGAAGTGTGTTGCTTCTGTCTAGTCTACTCCGTCATCTCGCTTGGGTTGCTGTTATTGTAGAAAACCCTGCTTCACAAAGATAGGATGTTGGAAATGGAAGCAGGCTTTTCAGTGCTTTTGTGGCATCTCAGGGTATTCTGCCTTGACTTTAATCCAGAGTGTACAGAGATTTGAAATTCTCTCAAACATACTTTCAAGACCAGCATTTATGATCTTAAGCAGTTGATCCTCTTCTATCATGGACAAAGTTGATTCACCTGGCTTATTCACAGATGGGTCGTGGATCCATTCCTTCCCAGGTTGGGGTGATTTTTGTTGGGAAGTAATTCTCAAACTCTTTTGAAAGCTGAGATAAGCAATCATTCACCAGCTGGGAAAAGCAAGGCCGTGGCTTAGTCTCTTTCAAAATCTCTGCTACTGTGTGAAACATGTCAAAAATCCCAGTGTTCACTCATTGCCCCTATAATTCCAGTTTGGCTTTGTATGCAGCCACTTTATCTGCCGACTTGAACACAGTTGTCATTGTCCCCTGAAGTGACAGGTTGAGTTCGTTGAGCAGGTTGAATATGTCACGCAAGTAAGCAAGTTTTGTGACTCATTCTGTGTCACTGAAATGTGCTGCCATTGATGACTGTTTTTCTAAAAGAAATCTCTGGAGCGGCTCTCACAACTCAAACTAGGGTCAGTGATGTACCTTTAGAAGCTGTCTCACTTCTGTGTGTAAGAGAAGACATGTGTGCTCTGTGTCCACCTCCTCACAGAGCTGCACAAACAAACATGAGTTAAGGGCATTCACTTTAATGTGGTTGATCATTTTACTCATATCTTGCAAAACATTGTTAAGTTTAGGTGACACTTTTGGGCTAGCCAGCGTTTCTCTGTGGATGACAAAGTGCATAGACACACATTTAGAAGTGACCTCTTTGACCTGGGTTGTGAAACCAGAAAGCTGTGCAGTCCATTCGTGGCAGCCACTCTGTCCATGCATATATTGACACAAAATGACCGATTCACAGTAAACATTCAAAGACTTGAATGGTTCTGCAGCTGTGCTGTTGGTTGCCAATAAAAGTGCACATAACATATCCTCATGCACATCCTCCTGGAAAATATATTGCACAAAAACAAGCATTGTTGTATTGTCAACATTAGTAGAAACATCAATCTGGATTTCATAAGACAATTACTCATTAATCCTCTCTAACAGTTGTGCTTCAATATCCTCAGCTATTTCATCAATTTGTGTAGTTATAGTGCTAGCCAAAAGGGGAACACGTGTAACTTTTTGAACTGCAGCCTCTCCTAAAAGTTCATGACAAATGTGCTTAGCAGCAGGCAGGATCTACTTTTCACCAATAGTAAAGGGCTTCTCAGCTTTAGCAGTGTGGTTAGACTCTAAGAATGATCTTTCAGTGCAGACACATTTGATGAAGTGGCGGCCTTCAACAATTGCTTCTGTTCTTTGTGTTCATGTGTTTTCTTTTGAAAACTCCAAAGGCTTGTCTTTTAATGCAGGGTGCTTGGTCTCCATGTGGTGAAGCACTTTGGAAAATGTCATGGCTTTGTTGGATAGCCATTCTCCACATATTGTACAAAGTGGACTTGGAGAATGTGAATCGCCTGTTGCAATGAGCCCGTGATTTATGAAGGACTCTTACTATTTTCTTTTCAAGGCAGCTTTCTTTTTGTTGGTGGTCTTAGAGTCTATTGCTGTCTCATCATTGGGTCTTTTTCCCTTTTCAAAGAAGTTCTCCAGTGATGTTTATTTTTTACTCATTTTGGCTAGGGTTACCGTAGCTTGTGGGCTTACCAAAACTGTGACTGAGACAAATGCATGGTGAGAGACAAAGGTGTGGATGGAAGTGGTAAGTAAAGTAAAGGGCGAGCCATGCGGGGACTAAAATAAGTGTTGGATTCTGACTTAAAGCCTGCCACCAGATGCAGTTTGTCACTTGTCACTCACTGATAGGGTTTTGATATGAGTCTGCAAGCAACTGATGGCCTCTGTGCAGTCAAACCTCTCTGCTCAGGTGAATCTGTATTTGCAGCTGCTGCCCAGTGCTAACATCACCACCTCAGCTCCACCTCAGATCATCAGGCATTAGATTCTCATAAGGAAAGTGCAACCCAGATTTGTCATATGCACAGTTCACAGTAGGGTTCAGGCTCCTATGAGAATCTAATGCTGCTGCTGATCTGACAGGAGGTGGAATTCAGGTGGTAATACAAGTAATGGAGAGCAGCTGCAAATACAGATGAAGCTTCACTTGCTTGCCCATCGTTAGCCTCCTGCCTTGTGGATCGGTTCCTAACAGGCCACAGACTGGTAACAGTATCTGTCTGTGGGCCAGGGGTTAAGGACCCCTGGATTAAAGTATTCTAAGTTGACAGAAAAGGAAAGATATGCTGTTTGAGTTCACAAGCTGAGACTGCAGACTGCTAAGGGTACAGGGATAAGGCATCTAGGACATTAGTAACAGAGTGAAGGTTGGTAAACTAGTTCCAATAATAAAACAAAAATTGCATTAACATATTCATTGACAAAGGCCTTCACACTTTTAGAACAAACCCCTAGTTTTTGCTCAGACTTATGATGAAATAACAGTGCAATGAAATCTTGTCCTGGCATCCCAGTGGGAAACCACTGAGTGCCAGCTCCCTCAGGTAAGCTTAGAAGGGGGACTTCAGATGCAGTGAGCTCATGCTGCCCAGACATCATGCTGAGTGCTTTATACTTGTCCATCTCATCTCAGTCTACCTTCACCATGACCCTTAAAGAGCGGTAACGAGATTATCGTGCAGATGTTATTAATAGTAGCCATAAGCATCTTTGAGTTAAAAAAGATGCAAAAACCAATTATTCATTATGCTCAGGTCATTTATAGACAAAAATAAAAGCAATGTTAGTTTAGACATCACTGGCATATGGAAAAGTGTTGAATTTTAAATATTTATTTATTTATTTTGACAGAGAGAGAGATACAGAGACAGAGACAGAGAGAGAACTGAACTAGGGGAGCTCCCAGTTCAGCATATGGTTCCGCACGGTCCGGGGCCGGGATTCGATCCTCGGTCCCCAGCGCTGCAAAGTGAGCGCTTAACCCACTGAGCCATCACGGCTTCCCCGTGAATTTTAAACCAAAAAACCTAGTTTTGAGTCCTGTGTTTGCCACTAGCAGGTTGTATAACTCCATGCTAGGCATCTCACTTCACGCCTCAGTTTCCTTATCGATAGGGTAAAAGGCGGGTATTACAAACTTATCTTACCTAACTCTCAGAGCTTTCAGATGAATTTGCTAGTCTGGTTTATTTGAGGTAATGATTTATCACAGATACCCTTAATAAGGGGCTAAGAACAGGGAGGCAGGTTGCCAATCCTCAGAAGGAACCTGTGGCGTGTCCCTGATTTTGCTCAAGGCCAGTTCCTTCCTCTAATGTCTCCTTTATCTCATACATGGAATGGAGCAGTTTCGATCTTGGTGCCCTATGAGGCTGCAGTCACCCGAGGCTTCACTGGGGCTGAAGGACCTGCTTCCAAACTGTCCTGGGAAGCTGGCTTGTATTCCAACCAGTTCAGTATAGACCGACTGCCTTAAAAGAAATCTAAGATGGTAACTGAGTTCCAGCCTAAGTAAGGCATTTAACAGAAAAAATGGGCTATCACTTTCCCTGCCCCACCACTTTGAGTGCTAGACTTGAGAAAGTGTTCTGTCCTTTTTATGATTTAGGAGTGCTCCAAAATGCAGTGTCTCGCTGGAGTCCATGTGGAGTTCATACTATGGTCTGCAATGAAAGAGACCAAATGTCTGTGTGACCATTTGTAAGAAAACCTAATGCCCTGCCCAAACTAGAGACTGGGAAATAGAATAGCAAATTTGTATCAAGTGTTGCAGTTCCTTAGAGAGGAGGGCTTCAAAAAAAATACTTAAAAACACTGAGAGATGAGTGGTACAGGATGAGAAACAATCTTTGCAGGAAGGAACTGCTCACCTGGGTGAACTAGGTGAATGCTTCTAGGAAATTGCCATTCCAAAGAGCTAAGCATAAGTCCTGGAAGTGTTATTTGGCACTGTTTAAGGAGACTGTTCAGAATTCCCACCATTATTATCACTAGGCTGTGAATCTGGAGGGAAATATACTCTATCTGAATAGCGATTTGAATTCCTACTTATTTTGCTGGTTTTTGAGGGAGGCAGGAACAATGTTGGCCACCAAGGTATAGAGAATAAGCCAACTAGAGGATGAGAACTTCCAGGAGAAGAAAGAACATCTTGGGGACGCTTTGAACTCATTGAACACAAATGAATCTCTACAAATGCTGATCTTCCAAAGTTTCTAGAGCAAAGACTTAATCGGAACACAACAAAACAAAAAACAAAACACGTGTTCATAGAATCAATACCTATTTTTACTAGTAACAAAATTAAATAGCTTGCCTTTGAAAGGCTAAAAAGCCTACCAGAAAAAGAGAGGCTGTCATTTCTTTATTTGAATCAAGCCTGACATTAAGGCAGGATATCATTGAATAAAATTACCAGAGTAATGGAATACCAAACTGGAGAACAATAATGTCCTTCCATGTGGGATGCCCAAGCAACAAGTTCAAGAGTTGCAAATTAGCATCAGTTCTCTTTCACTTTTCCTAGTAAGGACATTCGTAGGTATTGAGACTTTAGCTTCTTTTACCAGCATTCCATTTTCTTGTTTTTTACATGAAACTTTTGTCCTCTGCATTTATTCCTTAATGACAGCACTTTTAAGGCTTGGACCATCTTAAGGACCTCTATAAAACCACTCTCATTAATAATTTTATAAATGTTAAAATATATACCCTACAGTTAGCACCAAATAGACTGTTACTAACTCATCTTACTTAAATTGTTAGTGAGCTAATTAATGGCGGCGGTTTGGCATCCAGAAAATTCATAATTGTCTTTCATTAAGGTGTTCTGATCTGCACTGTATTCCAGTACACAATTTATACCATTGACTAGATCAAAACATCTTACTTATTTTTACTGTTTAGCTATTTTATGAATATATTTTTATTTTATTCAAAAAGTAATCTGGAAAGTTATATTTAGACAATATTAAATATATTTCTATATTAAAATACATAATTTATATTAAAATATAAAAGCATTAGAAATATTTACATGTTATTTATTAATTGTATAAATGCTGTGTACAAAAGTATAAGGGAAAATAAAACCCCTATTATTTCACCATTCATTGACAGCCACTGTTAACAATTAATTTAGTGTACTTTCACCCAGTTTTTATTTCTGTCATATATTTGTAAATATTTGTAATGCTGAGATCATGTGTCTGAACCTTGTTTCATTCTGTATCAAACTTACATCAAATATTCTCCATATTATTCATTTTTCATAAAATATTTAATGTTGTGTAAAATTGCTTACCATGGATTTAAAGTATTTTATTTAACTGTTCTTTTATTACAAGATATATCATTTCTCTCTAAGTAATGCTTCAGTTAAACTTTATTTTCTTGCATCATTTCCTGAACAAAGTTTCCCAGGAATAAAAGAACAAGGCCAAAACTTGTGATTTTTTTTCAAATTTATTATGCACCATATTGCATTGCTTTCTGTTAATCAGCAGTGTGAGGATGTCTTTGTTCTCACTCCCAAGCAGTTTGAGAGTATATCTCACTAAATTCCTATGTTCTCATCCAAATATTCTTTTTTTTTTTTTTTAAGATGCATTTTATGGTTTGAGAGAAGGAAAGAGAGAGAGAGAGTGAGAGAAAGAGAGAGAGAGAGTGAGAGAAAGGGAAAGAGAGGAGAGCGAAAGTGAGAGAGAGAAAGACAGGAGGGCCAGTCTCCATAGTTGTACATCATTAGTTGTGAGACAGTTTCATTCCACACAGGTGGCTGTGGGGCAGTGCAGGGTGGGAACTGAACCAGGGGCCTCCTGCATGGGAGGAAAGAACCTTCAGCATCACTGGTGGTTACCTGTTGCACTACAGTTCAGCATATGGGGTTGCATGGGCTGGGGCTAGGAACTGAACCCCAAGCCTCGTGATAGCGAGGCAAGTGCTCAGCTGCTGAGCTATCCTGTAATCCCCTCAAATATTCTTTCTTTCTTGTTGTTTTTTTTTCTATTACTTTTAAAAATTATTTTAAGTACCTCATAATTGCTTTGCATTTTTTTTTGGTTACTAGTACAGTTAAAATTTTTTCAATATTGATTTTGATCAAAGATGGCGGCGTGAGAGGAGAACGCCGATAACTGCCTGGGAAGGGCCTTGTGAACAGAGGGGAATCCACAGGGGAAACCCTGAGAAGAAACCGCAACTAAGAGAACCACACAACACAGAACAACACCCAAAGGTTAGAGAAAAACAGGCAGACCGGGAGAGGGAAAGGGAAGCAGTGGTTTGGGGACAGAGACTCGGAGCGCGGCCCGGGGCTGGCAGAAACAAAGGGGTATTGGGGACTACGGTCAAAGTGGAGCTGGATCGAGGGCGGGCTGGAAGCCGAGACCTAGGGAGCGTGGAATCCCTACAACACTGTGGACAATTTAACATCCAAACTCAAGGGACAGCACGCAGTGCCCTAATCAGATCACAGAGCCTAAAGTGGAACAGGGACTGTGGAGCAGGGCGGCTGCACTTCCCGGCGGGCGGGGTGAGAGCAGGGCACCAGCCC
>PVKE010011471.1:6992-40313 GCA_004027555.1 Craseonycteris thonglongyai | reverse complement strand
GGCTCAGCGGGTTGAGCGCTCGCTTTGAGGCCACGAGGACCGAGGATCGAATCCCGGCTCCGGCCCAGGCGGACCCACATGCTGAACTGGGGAGTTCCCACGGTTCGGTTCTCTAGCTGTCTCTGTCTCTGTCTCTCTCTCTATCTGTCAAAAGTAAAATAGAAATAAATATGCACTGAAGATAAAATAATTACTCTCTATAAATATAAAAAGATATAAAAAATAAATAAATAAAATAAAATAAAATAAAATAAAGATGTTCATTATAGGGTTTTAGTAGACGTCCTATATCACACTAAGAAAGTTTCCATCTGTCCCTGCTTTGCTAAGTTTTTTCTTATTGTGAAGAGCTGCTGAATTTTATTAAAAAGCTCTCTTGGTATTTGTTGATACAGTCATGATTTTTTCCTTCTTTTATCTTTTAATGGAATGAATATATTGATTTTTTTTTAAATAATCTTGTTACTACTTAAAATTTTTTAAAACAAAATAAAATTATTACTATCTAAAATTCTCTGATATGCTGCTGTGGGCCGTTGTCCCACAGTTGGGACACACCACTCCCTGCCTAAACTTCCTCTAGGTGCCCCCTTCCTGCCGCTCCCTTCTGATGCCCCACTTACTCTCTGAGCTCCCACAGTTCTACTTCTTTCACCCTGGGCTGTCTTGTGGAATTCAGCTGACCAGGATCACCAACCCCACCACTCCCAACACAGCCCACCCCTCCCATCGTGCATACACCATCTGCCTACTTCTGGTGGGGGTTGCTGATGCCCAGGTAAAAGCATTCTGTCTTAAGTGACATCTTAGGATTTCTCCATGGTGTGGGGTCCTCATAGTCATCCACTTCAGACTAGGTCTTAAAAGGGAGGCTTCTCTCCTCTGACTCATGTCCAGCATCCTAAAGCCTGCTGAGGCCTGGGGTGGGGAAGGCACTTGATAACTATGAATCAATACTCACAGCTCTCTTTACTGAGCGGTTACTGTGAGCCTGGAACTGTGGTAGGTGCTTTTCCCATACTAATCCTCGCAACCACCCTCTGAGATGAGTGCTGCTCCTGTCCCCATTTTGCAGAAGAGAAGCCTAGGACAGAGAAGTTAAGTAACCTACCCAAGATTACACAGCTAGAAAATGGCAGAGCCAGGAATCAACCTAACTCCAGAGCTCATTTAATCATAAAGCTAAACCAGGGATGTCCAGTCTTCTGGCTTCCCTGGGCCACATTGGAAGAAGAAGAATTGTCTTGGGCCGCACATAGAATACACCAACACTAACAATAGCTGATGAGCTCAAACAAACAAACAACGCCAAAAAAAATCTTACAATAAGGAAGTTTATGAAGTTGTGTTGGGCTGTTTTCAAAGTCGTCCTGGGCCACATGCAGCCTGCGGGCCGTGGATTGGACAGATTTATGCTAAACTAACACCGGGGCTATCTTGTGCCTAGAATGAAGAATCCTGGCTTTCTAATTTCCCAGCTGAGAGCCCAAAGATGGAGCTCTCTTTGCCAGGTGTTTAGCTGTAGTAAGTTACCCATCTACACCTGAAGCCTGGGACTCATCTCACCCTTAGTTGTGGAACAGGACTCTGAAACAGAATAATAGGACAGGAAAGTCCCATTTATTCAGGCAGCCAGAAAGGGAGAAAAAAAGCAAATGTGTAAATATATAGGATGCGTTCTAATTTTATGGAAAGGAGGAGACTTGACAGGTTCAGGCCAGTACCTGAGTTTCTTTTCACAAGCAATTTATGCACTAGAGATTACAAACTGCTCCCCGCCCCTCGGATCCAGTCCATAGAGCATTATGTGTGCCTGGGAAACAAAGGGAATGTATGGCAACACGTATTCCCATGGTTTAGCAAAAGGCTGGAGCTCAGCAATACCTCCGGGCTTTGGATGACACAGCTCTCCACCTGTGAGTTGCCATTTATCATGTGGCTCATCCTGGTGTTTTTCTTCCATCCAGTTTGTTTCATTCATTCATTCAAACAAGATTTAAAAATAAATTTATTTTACTGTTTTTGACAGACAGAGAGACAGAGACAGAGAGAAAGGGGAGGGCCCAGAGCAGTCTCCATAGTTGTACGTCATCAGGTTTTGACATGGTTTCCTTTCATATGGGTGGGGACCGCACAGGGTGAGAACTGGGCTGGGGGCCTCCCCCATGGGAGGCGCACCCCCTTGAGCCAGGGGCCGAACCGGGGGGATGGAGGGGGGGTGAGAAATGAACTTGGGGGGGGCTCTGCATGGGAAGCACACCCCATTTCAGCACTTGGGTCCACACGGGCCAGGACTGGAATTCGATCCTTGTTCCCTGGGGCTACAAAGCGAGCACTTAACCCGCTGAGCCATCCTGTCTTATGAACCAGGCACCGTTCTTTTTTGGTGGGATAGTGAGGAAACAGACAAACTATAAACACAGCATGTAAGTAACACGTATCTTATGTGTAGTGATTAGTGGCAAGCAGAAAGATAAAGCAGTGGAAGGGTCTAAGAGGAATCAGGGTTGGAGTAGGATGGGTAGAAGTGGATATATGAGGAGAGAGACTTGCGTAAAAACACAAAGGAAGTGAAGGAGTGGCCATGCAGATATCCGGGGCAAAACATTCCAGGCAGATGGACTAGCAAGCAAAAGGGAACATGTATGCCTGGTATGTTCCAGGAACAGCAAGTAAGAGAGAGTAGTGGGAAGTGGGGTGGTGGCGGGGTTGCAGTTCATTCAGGGATATGGGCATCACGAGGACTCCGGCAATCGTGAGTAGAATGGAGCCACTAGCAGGCTACTGTGTTGACACTAGACTGGAGGGGGCGAGAGTGGGTCAGGGACACCCATTAGGAGGCTCCCGTATAATCCAGACAAGAGGTGAGTCCATTTAAACCAGCTGGGTAGCAGTGGAAAAGGGAAAAGGAAAGGATGGGAAATATATTTTGGACAAAGAATCAACCAGACATAGGCAATGGGTTGGATGCGGGAGACTGGTAAAGAAAAGGAAGAATTGAATTTGGACCAGGGAGGTAGCACAGGAGAAGAAAGCAGAAGGTGGATTCTGGAGATATTTGGAAAGTAAAGCCACTACACTCCGCTGATGGATGGATGTGGGATTTAAGAGAGAGGAGTCAAGAATGACACTGAGTATTTAGGTTGAACAAGGGGAAGGCGGGAGTTCTCATTTTACGACATGGGGAAGCTGACAGGAGGAGCAGGTTTGCTGTGATAGAGGAGGATCCCAGTTTAGGAGAAGGTGAGTTTAAAAAGTCCTTTGGACACCCATGTGGAGTTGCTGAGAAGGCAGCCTCCATGTGCAACAGAAATAGATCACCTCTTGTGCCCACTCATTTAGTTGCTCTGCCTGGGGTGTTGGGGTTCTGTGTTGAGATTTCTTTTTAAGATTTTATTTTATTGTTTGAGAGAAGGTGAGAGAGACAGAGAGAAGGGGGAGGGCCCAGAGCAGTCTCCATATTTGTACAGCATTAGTTGTGACGTGGTTTCATTCCACACAGGTGGATGTGGGGCCACATGAGGTGGGAACTGAACCAGAGTCCTCCTCCATAGGAGGTGAGAACCTTCACTGCCATCCCGGCAGTTACCAGTTGTGCTGCAGTTCAGCATATGGGGTTGCGTGCATGGGCTGGGGTGGGGAATCGAACTTCTGACCTCATGATTGCGAAGCAAGCACTCACCACTGAGCTATCACTGCATTCCCCTGTGTTGAGATTTTTAGGGCCCATCCAGGCTTACTGGGAAAGAGTTTCTTTATATTGACACCTGCTTGGGGAGCTGAATAGGCAAATAATGGTAAGGCTGGGTGTAAAAAATTCCATTGTAGAGTGGGAAGAAAATGTGAAAATCTTTGTTCTATATATTTTTCTTATTCTTCAACATTTCTTAGTATGTCCTATAATGTATTGTACATAACCTATTAGAAGAGCAGGGATGAACATAGTTTATAAATTAAGTACTCTAAATATATTGGAAGAATATACTCAAACAGTTTTTACTGAGGAATGCACAGGCAAAAACGTTTGAAGATTACTGATTTGAAATAGTGTAAAAGAATAACCAATGCTTAAAATAGTGACCTGGAATACTGTAGTCTTGTTTGTTTGTTTTTTTGGTTTTTTTAAAAGATTTATTTTTATTGTTTTTGCAGAGAGAGAGAGAGATACAGAGACAGAGAGAAGGGGGAGGGCCCAGAACAGTCTCCATAGTTGCACATCATTGGTTTTTCCACATAGTTTTATTCCACAGGTGGGTGGGGCTGCATAGGGCAGGAACTGGGCCGGGGTCTCGCCCCAGTGAGAACTGAACTGGGGGCACTCCCCAGTTCAGCATGTGGGTCCGCATGGGCCGGGGCCGGGATTCGATCCTCGGTCCCCAGGGCTGCAAAGTGAGCGCTTAACCCACTAAGCCATCCCAGCTTCCCCTGGAACACTGTAGTCTTAAAGTGTCTCTTGAACTGTTGAAGAACAAACAAAATTATGTTCAGTTTGGTTTAACTGAATTTTTTCACTATAGAGGATGCTGGAATAGCTCAACAGGTTGAGTGCTTGCCTTGCAACCATGAAGTCCAGGGATTGAATCCTGCCCCAGCCTTTGAGAAGGAAAAAATTATAAAAGGATGTTATTTATTTATTTAATATATTTTTATTTGTTTATTTTTGACAGAGAGAGACAGAGAGAGAGAGAGAGAGAGAGAGAGAGAGAGAGAGAGAGAGAGAGAGAGAGAGAGAGAGAGAGAGAGAGAGAGAGAGAGAACTGGGGGAGCTCCCAGTTCAGCATATGGTTCCGCACGGGCCGAGGCCGGGATTCGATCCCTGGTCCCCGGTGCTGCAAAGTGAGCGCTTAACCCACTGAGCCATCCCGGCTTCCCCAAAAGGATGTTATTGAAACGGTTGGGGAACTTTATATATAGATTGTTTATGGTATTGTATTTGTGTAAACTTTCTAATTGGTTTGTGGTTATAAGGGAGACTGTCACATTCTTAGGGGTATGGGCTGAAATATGAACTTAGATGAAGGTTATGTTAATGTTCATGGTACTATTCTTGCAGATTTCCTATAAGTTTGAAATATTTCAAAGTAAAATGTTGGGGGGGAGAAATATTCATATAGGGTTCTCCAGTTCTCAGAAAACTAGGAAATCCACTAATGGTGTATCAGACCACTTTTAGCATACTAGATTGTTTCATTGACTGGAATGTTGTCTTCATGCTTTCTGAAGCACAGAATTTGCTTAATCTTCACCACCATACTAACCACTGGCATTTTTTATTTCCCAGGTGCCATTCTATTACATTTATTATCATAAATAGTACATATATGCAAAGAAGTTTGCGCTTTTCAAGTACCACATTTACAGTTTCTTTTTTTGAGGGGTGATACATTGAATTAGATTTTTCTACTTTTTTAAAGATTTATTCTAGGGTACTTGAGAGGTGAGAGAGAAAGAGAGAGAGAGAATTGGGGAAGGCCCAGAGCAGTCTCCATAGTTGTACGTCATTAGTTGTGATATGGTTTCATTCCACACAGGTGGATGTGGGCCGCACACGGTGGGAATCAAATCAGGGGCCTCCCATGTGGGAGACGAGAACCTTTACCACTTTCATCTTGGCAGTTATCAGTTGTGTCGCAGCTCAGCATATGGGTTTGCACGGGCTGGGGGTTAGGATTTGATCCCTGGACCTTGCAGTTGGAAGGCAAGTGCTCAACCGCTGAGCTATCCCAAAAACCCCTAGATTTTTCTATTTATTACTACAACTGAGACTATATCTATATACTATTTTGCTAGTCTACATGTGTACATTATTTCTAATGAGTTTAGACTTATAATGAATGGACTCAGTCATACACACACACTTTCACATTCATTGTTTTAAAACAGTGGTGCACACATTATACTACTCCTATAAACCCAGCTTTGATTAAAAACCAGTTTCACAGATCAGTCTGATTTTGAAGATGACCCAAGACATACAATGTATGATTGTAAAAATCTATCTTAGCCATTTTGTGCTATTGCTGTCTTATTGGATGGCTATGTATATATCCATCATATATATATATATTTGACTGAGAGAGAGACAGAGAGAAACAGAAAGGGGAGGGCCCAGAACAGTCTCTATAGTTGTACATCGTTAGTTTTTGATACAGCTTCACTCCACAGGTGGGCGTGGGGCTGTGCAGGGCAGGAACCAGCTAGGGGCCTCCTGCATGGGAAATTCAGCCAGAGCAGGAGCTGAACTGGGGGCCTCCCACATAGGAGGCTCGCCCTGGTGAGAACTGAACTGGGCGCACACTCCTGTTCAGCATATGGGTTGAGTACTTGGCCCACTGAGCCATCCTGGCTTCCCATACAGTATATATTTAAAAATTTTTTTTTTTTAATTTTTTGTATTGCTTTTGACAGAGATACACAGAGACAGAAACAGAGAGAGAACTGAACTGGAGGCACACCCCAGTTCAGCATATGGGTCCGCACCAATGAGGGGCATTATCTGGTGTTAACTCTCTCCTACCCCCAATAACCGTTGGCCACGAGTTGTCCATTGCATAGCCTGACAAGCACTTCAGTATCAGTCCCATGACTGCTTGGAGGTCATAGAAACAGGGCCACATCCTCCTTTAATTCTACCACACTCTGCAACTCTCAAATGTTTCTGAAATTAGAGCATATACTACTGTACTTAAAAACTTAGGGACATGGAGAGTCAGCTAGACTAGGGAAAAGTCATAGGTGAGTAGGTGGGCATGTGAAGAGCCACGCTGCTTTGTCCCACACCTGTACTTGTGCTTTACCTATAATAAATGAACTCAGGAAGCGAACAGCAAAAGACCTGCTCAATTCACATTCCAAATCAGAACAAGACTAAAAACCTCAGGCTTGAGTTTTCTACTATGTGTAGGTTCTGCCAGTGATAAGCAGGATCTCTCCTCCTTCTGCACAATATAATGCCCAGCATGCCCAGTAGCTAAATGTAACCAGGAGCCAGCCTGGCATGAACGAAGTCTCTGAGTTCGAGCAGTGGGAATTGAGACAGACCAAATGGCCTGGACTGCCCTGATAGGACAGCCCCGAACAGCTTTATTGCTTGCTTTATATACCAGAAGTTAACATCATTACAAGGAATAAGGAAGAGATAAAGAGACATTGTGGGTTAAGTACAGGGTGGGTTATTCATTAGCATAATTAACAGGAACAAGCAGACCCTTCCCCATACATTGTTTTTTTTAGATTTATTTTTATTGTTTTTGACACAGAGAGAGATACAGTCAGAGACAGAGAGAAGGGAGAGGGCCCAGAACAGTCTCCATAGTTGCACATCATTGATTTTTCCACATAGTTTTATTCCGCAGGTGGGAGTGGGGCTGCACAGGGCAGGAACTGGGCCAGGGTCTTCATTCACCCTGGTGAGAACTGAACTGTGGAACTCTCCAGTTCAGTATATGGGTCCACACGGGCCAGGGGATGGGACTCGATCCTCAGTCCCAAGGGCTGCAAAGTGAGCGCTCAACCCACTGAGCCATCCCGGCTTCCCCAGGCCTAGTAACCAATCAACTGGTCTGACCTTCATGCGAAGCTGCACGTACACACTCTTTTCTATAAATAATCACAAGGGGAGGTGAAGGGGAGGCCGAGGCCTTGCCATCCAGGCCCCAGGTTGGTCCTTCCCAGGAGGTCAAGGGAGCCTAGGCCTTGCCATCAAGGCCCCCAGAAAGCTTCTCGTTCAGGTACCTGACGGGCTCCCAACAGTTCTCCCCCTCTTCTTTATTTTTTAGTTTGAGCATGTGGAGTTAGATTTGGACTCCTGCGATGCTTCACATTCCGGCTCGGAGGCAGACAAAAACGAACATAGAAAAATCATTACTACAATAAAAATCATAATTCCAGAATATAAAACAGATTGTAAACCATCCAGGGACCAATGAAGTGGTGTTCTCAGGCTTCAGCCGTGCGTTGACCGGTCAGCCCTGGAGTGACCGGAAAAGGGCAGTAGTCCTGTCTCTGCAGGGTGGGTCATAAGGGTTCTGCTGGTGGGTGGTCATCTTCCATATTTCAGGTCCCCAATACCTGGCTGCCTTTTTTATCCTGGTGTGGCGCATTTACAGAGTGATGCCTGCTACTTTACAGTTTTGCTTTATGAGCTGTCTTGTTTTACAATATTTCTAAAGTACAAACTATTGGTAAGAAACAGGCCGAATATCAGCCCAAGTCTAGGGGCTCTATTATCTTTACAATTGAGCAGGTTCTAGAAAATAGGTCCAGAGTGAGCAGCTGAGACAGAGTAAATAACTCTATTAGTCATAAAATTAAGAGGCTTACCTGCCACATCAAGGGTCACCCATACGTTTTCCCTCCATTACTGTAGCGGTCTCTTGGGGAGCTGCTGGGCACCTCAGACCCTGTCAGTCAACCATAGACATTTGTGGAGGAGTTGGTCCCTATTCCTTAAGAACAGGGGACAATCCCTTTTTTACTTTCTTCTTAGTTTTACACAAGGGCATGGCTGCTTTAGATGAGCAGGGCCCTCCTTATTCCAGCGCTCTGGGCTTTTGCACCCATAGCAAGCTCCTGTGTTCCTCTTCTGGGGTTGCTGGGGTGGCCCTGAGGTGGCAGGTTTTGGCCCATCTATTACTGTGACCGAAAGTATGGCCTTTTTCTGATTTTGTCTCTGGTCTCATTCTTTCCTCCTTTCTAGTTATCCCTGCTTTTAGTTATTAAAGACATTGAAATTAATTTCCTGGCCTTTCTTAAGATTTGAAACTTCTCATTAGGAATGTAACTAACAATGGGTTAGAGCAGGGGTGGCGAACCTTTTGGCGATTGAGTGCCAAAGTTTATGAAATAAGAGTATACTTGCTCAACTCATGTGCCAACCCATCAAGTGAGATAGAGGTATCGATTATTTTTATGTCTATAAGAGCATAAACAATAATTTTTTAAATGGTATTCACAGCTCCACGTGCCGAAATAATTGCTCCGCGTGCCACTTTGGGCACGCGTGCCATAGGTCTGCCACCCCCGGGTTAGAGTAATTGTAATACCCTGCCAGGTGAGGAAAAACATCAAGCCTAATATAAAATATAGAAAATCATTTAGATAATTTCCTTAGGCATAAAATCTTTCAATTCCAGCAGTGGACCAGCAGTCCAAAAATATCTGCCTATCTAGCATTTCAATCTTGTCCATCTTAACCATACATAAAAATTTCCTTCACAAACCTTCCACAACTTTCTAGTTTCTCTCTGAGCTTGTCTCCTTTACTCATTCAGAAATAACCATCCTAACAATCTTTCTTTCAATTCCTTCAAAATGTATTTCCATGCCTATTCCTTCTCAAAACATACATATTTAATTACATGCAAAATCTCATTATCAATCAGCATCTATAACCTTTTGAATCTTAGTTTTCACTAACGACCAAAAAGCAAAAGTTAGCATTTCTATTGGTAAATTTATAAACACATTTTGTAACTTTTAGAAGCATAAGTTTTGTTGCTAATATCTCATATATAACATTTTGGAAGATGTTTATAACATTTTTTTATCTTTTAAACATTGGTGAAAACAGAAAGGACTTTAAAACTCAAACTAATTTTAGTAAACATCTTTATAGATCATATGATCCTGAAAAGAGCTTAAATATTTATTTAAGCCATTGATTTCTTAAAGCCAATTAAACATTATATCTGACAACATTTTTCCAGGGGCAAAGATACCATTCCATATACAAAGCGTATATAGATATTAGATCATATACATAAACAGAAGTGTCAACAACTGCACAGATGAGATTTCCCTGCAGTTTCAGAGAGCCCAAAACAAAAAGGCGCAGAAAGGGGGTGGGGAGGAGCCTCTTCTTCAGAGTAAAAGTACCTCTTTCTTTTTTTTTCTTTTCAGGCTGTATTTGGGGATTAATCTGTTTCTAATAGAGGCAGATAATTATAAGTTTGTCCCAGGGCCGCTAAGACAACAGTATCTAATTTTGACATAAATATTTGGTGATCGGAGGTTTACTGGTGACCCCCTGTATAGTTACACAATTAAAAGGCAACCCAGGATTAGAAAGCAGGACAGAGAATGAGGTTTTTGTGTCCAGAAGGAAGTTAACAGGCTTTCCTTCAACCTCAAGGATCACCTGGGGCTCTGGTGTCCCTCTGATCTTGTTCGCTGTCCGGATGGGATCGGAGCTGGGCCACGGTTGTCTGAGAAATACACAGATTTAGGGTCCGCTGAAACCAGCGGGGCGCGCCTACCCTTCTCGGGTCTCCTTGTCTTTTTTTTTTTATAAGAATTCTTTTTTTTTTTTTTAAATATATTTTTATTTATTTTTATTTTTGACGAGAGAGAGAGAGAGAGAGAGAGAGAGAGAGAGAGAGAGAGAGAGAGAGAGAGAGAGATACAGAGAGAGAACTGAACTGGGGGAGCTCCCAGTTCAGCACATGGGTCCGCACGGGCCGGGGCCGGGACTCGATCCCTGGTCCCCGGTGCTACAAAGTGAGCGCCTAACCTACTGAGCCATCCCAGCTTCCCCCTCCTTGTCTTTTTGCAACCTGCTTCCATTCCACACCGGTGGCAAGGGCCAGTGTGGTTGGGTTTCCTGGTACCTAGGAAACCGAAGTGGCACATTGAGATCAGGGAGAACACAGATTACACTGGCGGCCAGGCAGGATAATTCCAAAAGACCAAGCCCTGCCTTGCTGGAAAACTTGCTTAGTTTTGGGAGGGTACCATAGAACTAAAAGAGGAACCAGCTCAAGGGAGGGGGAAATTTTCCTATCAAAGTTTGTTTTGAATTTTCAATCCCGTCTTTAAAGTCCCAAGATACGAATTGGTTTCTTTGAAAAACCCTGGGAGGTGAAGGCACTCGCATCCCAAACACCCCTGAAGCTCCCACCTCCAAAAAGCACACAATTCCCGGAGCGAGAGCCAAGAAAACCGCACTTATTCTCTATTGGAGAGGGGTTGGATCTCCACTGTTAGGGCTGAAGGGTGTGATGGTGGGAGGAGAGAAACTCAACACAGGGACAAAGGAATAGCCCCCCCCCCCCCCCCCCCCCCGTGCCTCCCTGAAGAGATTTCCATCGATAAAGCCTGCAAGGACCTTCCACCCTATCCTGAGGGGGGACAGGATTTTGAGGATCATCCTGTTCTAACACGGGGTGGGGGGGGGAGGGGGCTCACTGTAGAGAAGCCCCACCAGAAATTGTATTAGAGGGGACACTGACTGACGGAGAGCGATAAGTTGGGGCAGGTCACCTGGATCCATGTCTCACAAGCCGCTCAGGAATCCACCTAGGATATTGTTGATTCCTAGGAAAAACACAAACATACCCTCTGCCCCAAATTACTATTGGATCAGGGCCTTTGCAAGTTATTTTTGCATATTTGCCTTTTGGAGATCTCCAATGTCTTTCTGCTGTTGAATATCCTTCAGCATCCGAATTTAAAAAATTTAAAGTAAATAAAGCAAGACTAAGAATGGTATTAGAAAAAAAAAAAAAAGAAAAAAAAAGCACGGCTGCAGACTTGGAAAAAAAAAAAAAAAAGAATGGTATTAGGAGTAGCCGGCTCGGGACCATATTCTCCCTTCTCTATTTTAGAAATTTGGGCTTGAATCAGAGCCTGCTGCAAAGGCGAAGCTCCATTAAAAGCTGCCTTTGCAATCGGAGGTTTATTAAGGCCCTCGTCATTATAATGGGCAGCCACATTATCTAATTCTTTCTGTTCCTCAGGAGGAAGTTTTTCTAACATCCCATTCTGAGTTCCCATCTTTCTCCTTTAATTCTTTAGGAATTAGTGTCTTTTCTGCCTGTCTCAACAATTTATGAGCCTCATGAGAGGGATCAAGGGAGTCTCAAACAAGACTCCATAAAGAAAATATTTCTGCGGGAAATTTCTCAGGTCTGTGTGCCGTATACCAATCTCAGATTTTTTCATCGACCCTTTTCCATGTTTTTATATTTAAGAGTCCCCTTTTCAGGAAACCAAGGGCATATTTGTCCTACAAATTTTAAAAATCTTAAAATCTGATCTTTTGAGGTTTTAATTCCACGATGTTGTAACATAGAGCGGATAAGCTGAGCAAATAAACGTGATGACTCAATTTGCTCCATAATTTTACAATTTTTATAGCCCTCCCAGTATGTGCCTAGCGGATGTCAGAGTCGCAAGACAGACAAAGGAGGGGAGGCCTCTGATGGAGACCCAGACAGATGCCCTCCTGGCCGCATCCCTCGCGGGAGCTTAGGCACGTCTTAGCTAAGGCCTTATGACGTTGCCACGAAACCGCAGGTTAGGGCCCACTCGGATCCTGTAGCTTTTGGCCGTGGGACCACAGATTCATACCCGACCGGAAGACCGAGTCAGGCAGCCATGCACTCTCACATGCACACTCACACATACCAGAGGTTATAACATTCCCTCCCAGTATTCTTTCTTTCTTTATTTATTTACTTACTTACTTACTTATCTCTTTTTTTACCAGTATCTCTTACTCTCTCTTTATGTGCATTATCTCTTTTTTTTTTCCTTATTCTCATTATTTTATAAATGCTCCTCTTTCCAATTATCTCTGTACTAGTACCTTTCTAGAGGAGTTCCTCACCTTACCTTATTTACACGTTCTCTAGTACTCAGGTCCCTGTTTGGGCGCCACTTGTAACCAGGAGCCAGCCTGGCATGAACGAAATCCCTGAGTTCAAGCGGTGGGAATTGAGACAGACCAAATGGCCTCAACTGCCCTCAATGGGACAGCCCTGAATAGCTTTATTGCTTGCTTTATATAGCAGAAGTTAACATCATTACACAGAATAGTGAAGAGATAAAGAGACATTGTGGGTTAAGTACAGGGTGGGTTATCATTAGCATAATTAACAGGAACAAGCAGACCCTTCCCCATACATATCTTTTTAAAGGTTTTGTTTTTTTGTGGGTTTTTTTTTTAAATTTATTTTTGACAGAGAGAAAGAGAACTGAACTGGGGGAGCTCCCAGTTCAGCATATGGTTCCGCATCGGCTGGGGCCGGGATTCGATCCCCGGTTCCCGGCGCTGCAAAGTGAGCGCTTAACCCACTGAGCCATCCCGGCTTCCCCCATACATATCTTTTTAACCCCATATCCTTAAGATATAATGAGCAGGGGAAGCCCGGATGGTTCAGCAGGTTAAGCACTCGCTTTGCAGCCCCAGGGACTGAGGATTGAATCCCGGCCCCGGCCTGTGCAGACCCATATGCTGAACTGGAGTGTGGCCCTCAGTTTGGTTTTCACTGAGGCGAGCTTCCCATGCGGGAGGCCTCCAGTTTGGCCCCCAGCTCATGGGGCATGCCTCTCATACAGGAGGCCCCAGTCCAGTTCCTGCCCAGCACAGCCCCCAGCCCTCCTGTGTGAAGTGAAACCATGTTGAAAATTGATGATGGATGACTGTGGAGACTGCTCTGGGCCCTCCCCCTTCTCTCTCTCTTTCTCTCTCTTTGTGTGTATGTGTGTCTCTCTGTCAAAAACAGTAAAATAGGGGAAGCTGGGATGGCTCAGTGGGTTGAGCGCTCGCCTTGCAGCCCTGGAGCCTGAGGATCGAATCCCGGGCCTGGCCCATGTGGATCCATATGCTGACCTGCGGTGTGCCCCCAGTTCAGTTCTTGCCAGGGCCTATGCAGGAGGCTCCTGGTCCAGTTCCTGCCCTGCACGGCCCTGTGCCCACCTGTGGAGTGAAACTAGATGGAAAACTGATGTTGTCAACTGTGGAGACTGCTCTGGGCCCTCCCCCTTCTCTCTGTCTCTGTCAAAAAATAAAAACAAAACAAAAAAACAAAAAACAAAATAAATCTAAAAAAAAAAAAGATATAGCAAGCAGTGGTATTCAATAAGAAAAACAAACATCTCTAAAAGAATAGGGAAAGGTCGTGAATAGATATTAATTAATTTACATAAGAAATGTAAATGTCTAATAATGTGTCAAAATATTATTGCTAGTAATCTACTTTTTGGCGCTCCAGTTTCTTTCTCTGTAAAGGAAATCTGGTATGTCTATGCAATGTAATATTACTCAGCCATAAAAAAAGAAGGACGGTATGCCGGGATAGCTCAGCAGGCTGAGCGCTGGCCTTGCAACCACAAGGTCTGGGGATCGAACCCCACCCAGCCCCAGCCCCGGCCCGTGCAAACCCACATGCTGAGCTGCGGCACAACTGGTAACTGCCAGGATTTGGTGGCAAAGGTTCTTGCCTCCCATGGGGGAGGCCTCCAGTTTGGTTCCTGCTGTGCATGGCCCCACATCCACCTGTGTGGAGTGGAACCATGTCACAACTGGACCCTCCTCACTTCTGTCTGTCTCTCTCACCTTATCTCAAACAATAAAATGAATCTTAAAAAAAAAACCAGAAAGTAATTCTTACCATTTGCAACAACATGAATGGACCTTCAGGGTATTATGCTAAGTGAAATATTTCAGACAGAGGAAAACAGATAATGTCTGTATGATCTCACTTATATGTGGAATCTAAAAAATCTTTCCTGAGAGAAACAGAGAACATATTGGCGGTTGTCAGAGGTGGGCAGTGAGGGAAGGCAAATGGGTAAAGGTAGTTAAAAGATACAATCTTCCAATTATAAGATAAATAAGTTCTGGGAATGTTAATGTACAACATGGTGATGATAGGTAATGGTTCTATATTGTATATTTGAGAGTTGCTAAAAAAGATCTAAAAAAAAATAAAAAAATAAAAAAGTAGATTTTAAAAATTCTTGGGGAAACCAGGATGGTTCAGTGGGTTGAGGGCTCATCTTGCAGCTTAGGTCCTGGGGTCCGAGGATCGAGTCCTGGCCCCAGCCCATGTCAGCCCATATGCTGAACTGGGGAGTGCTTCCCATGCTGGAGGCCCCCAGCCCTGTTCCCACCCTGTGTGGCCCTGCGCCCACCTGTGTGGAATGAAACTATGTCAAAAAAACTGATGACATACAACTATGTTATCTGCTCTGGGCCATGACCCTTCTCTCTGTCTCTCTCTGTGTTAAAAACAATAAAACCTTAAAAAATACCTCAACACAAGAAAAAAATTGTAACTATGTAATAGATGTTAACCAAATTTATTGTGGTAATCATTTTGCAATATAGAGATTAAATAATTATGTTGTACACCTTAACTAACACAGTTGATATGTATGTCAATTATACCCCAATAAAACTAGGATAAAATAAAAATATATAAGGGTGATTTACTCTTGCATCAAAGATAAATGAATGACCTTTTAGCCTGAACAGTCCTACTCAATAATTCTGAAAATAAAGAAACACCTTCTATAAGGACAGATCTGGTTTCTGGTATGTACCTATTTTAAAAGCTATACTTTTAGTCTTCCTGCACCCTAAAAACCTCTTAAAGTTCAACATCTTTATCTCCCTATAACTTCATATCTGTTTTTTATAATTTTAAATATGTTATTCTCTTTAATGAAAGAGTGCAATGCTATGATTAATTAACTAAAGAAACTTCGTGGGGAAGCCGGGATGGCTCTGGGTTGAGTGCTTACTTTGCAGTCCCTGGGACCGGGGATCGAATCCCGGCCCCGGCCCGTGTGGACCCATGTACTAAACTGGGGAGTGCCCCCCAGTTCGGTTCTCACCGGGGTGAAGGCCCCAGCCCAGTTCCTGCCCTGTGCAGCCCCACTCCCACCTGTGGAATAAAACTATGTGGAAAAACGAATGATGTGCAACTGTGGAGACTGTTCTGGGCCCTCCCCCTTCTCTCTGTCTCTGTCACTGTATCTTTCTCTCTGTCAAAAACAATAAAAATAAATCTTTAAAAAAAAAAAAGAAACTTTATATTTGTATTTTGGAAGATAGGAAGGAGTAAAAGACTTTAAGATTAGATGGCACATGGCACACTTTCACATTGGCACAATAAAAACTCTTGAATTAAAAAAAAAATATATATATATAATGACTAATAAACCCCTTTTCCTCTTCCCAGTTGGCAGAGGGTTTTCAGAATAGACATGCAATGTTTATTCATTAGGTTGGTTTAGCCTTTAGCAGAGAAACTTGGTAATAAATGTATCAAAAGCCTTAGAATGAAACGTATAGATACAGAGAGCAAACTGGTGGTGGCCAGATGGCAGGGCTTATTGGAGTACGGGTTAAAAAGGTGAAAGGGATTAAGAAGTACAAATTGCCAGTTATAAAAATAGTCACAGGGATGTAAAAGTACAGCACAGGGACTAGTCAATAATAGTGTGATAACTATGTATGGTGCAGGTGAGTACTAGATTTATCAGTGTGATCATTTCATAAATATAAATGTCTAATCACTATGTTGTACACCTGAAACTAATATAATATAATACTGTTTGTCAACTATAACTGAAAAATAAATATTAAAAAATCTTTTAAAAGGCTTAGTATGTTTCATAATCCTAGACTAAGAAATTCCACGTGTAGAAATTAATTGACTTCTAGAAATAATCATGAGTGCACACAAAAATATTACCACAAAAATAATAGTGTTGTTTCTAATAGGGAAGATCTAGAAACAACTTAAATTTCCAACAATACCTTATGGTAAAATGCATTATGATATATTCACCCAATGCCATATGATATAGAGATTTAAAATAATGTAGAATAATATTTAATAACATGGAAAATTGTTAAAATATTTTTTTGTGAAAAAAAAAACCCAAAAGCTTATGAAACAGTTCCCAATGATCTCATTTTAAAATGTTTATTCATAGAACAATTTTAGAGCAATAAATATTGACATTTTACAGGGTTATCTCTGAATTGTGAAATTGCAGGTAATTATTTTATTTTTTTGTGGCTTATCTGTATTTTCTTTTTAAAATATTTTCTTTAATTTTTCATTTACAGTTGACATACAATGTTATGTTAGTTTCAGGCATACAACATACTGATTAGACATTTATATAAGTTATGAAGTGATCAACCTGATAAATCTGGAACTCATCTGACACCATACATAGCTATTACAATATAATTGATTATATTCTTTATGCCAGACTTTACATTTCCATGATTATTTTTATAACTACCAATTTGTACTTAATCCTTTCACCTTTTCACCCATCTCCTGTCTGGCAAACATCAAAATGTTCTCTGTATCAGTGAGCCTGTTTCTGTTTTTTTAATCTGTATTTTCTACATTGTCTATAATACAAATGAATATTTCCATAATATTAAAGCTATAATAAAACTTATTATATAAAAAAGGACAATTCACTGAGAAAATGTTTAGCATAGAACTTGCCTCTTCTATGCTATGTTATTTCTTCAGTAACTCAATTCCTTAGAGTCATTTTTCCCTCAGGAGGACCTCAGGAGAGGCAAAAATTCCCCCAGACCTCCTCCCATTGGGGAGCATTACTGGAGGCCTGTGGTCGACCGCTGGGTCATGTGGAATCCAGCTTTGGGGAAACTACAAAGTAACCCAAAGTTTGGGAGGTAGAGGAAATGGCAATTGGAAGATTTTATAGAATCTGGGCAAGAAACTCCTTCAGAGAGGATCTAGTTTCTCTGGCCACGTTTTCCTCAAACAGAGGCTATAAGGCCGACTTCGGGGCTTGTGCAAGGCCACAAGGCAGGCTTAATGACAAGGTGAGGCCTTGAATCCATGGCCTTTCTGCCCTGTTGTATTTCTGTAGAGTGCTGATTTTGATCAGGCCTTCTCATACTTTCATGTGCACAGGAATCCCTGGGGGTCTTGTTGAAATGCAGATTTTAATCCAGCAGGTCAGGAGTGGGCCAGAGTCTGCATTTCTAAGCAGGTCTTAGGCCATGCAGATGGTGCTGGCTTTGGGATCACAGTAGCAATGTGTAGCAGTGGTGTAGAGCAGATTCTTGAGGCAGCCTGTCGTGTCGGCTCCCTAGTCCAAGGTCTGCCACAAACTAACTGTATGATTGTTAGTGTGCTTCAGTTTCCTTATCTGCAAAATAAGTCTAATACCTAACGCATTGGGGGTTTGTTTGAACTTAGTAAGTTATTGCACGTTAAGTGCTTGGAACAGTGTTCACTAAGAACTAGTTTTATTGCTTTGGTATTTTTTAGACCAAGCAGCGAGGGGGAGTAGCGTTTGACGAATGAATGAGTAATCTTTGAAAGAAAGTTCTTGCTGGGTGACTAATGTCGGAGAAGCAAAACGGGAGTGCTCGAAGGTGGGGAAGAGGACCACCTCCAAGAAAGTGCTCTACAGGGTGGTCAGAGGGCGCTAGGCTCCCGGAAGCTGGCGCATGCGGCCGTCTGGGCGGAGGGGGGCGCCAGCCAGCCCTTTCCGTCTGGGCGCCTGCGGCCCCGCCCCTCGGGACGCTGTGACGCGCGAGCATTCCACGGTTGCTACATCGTCGCGAGGGGCGGGGCGCCTGTCAGGGAAGCTGCGCTCGCGCCGGCGCGGGCGGGCCGGGGCTCCACTGCGCAGTGCCAGCGCCAGCAGCAGACTCGCGCCCTGCGGCCCGCCGCCTCGGCTCTGGCTCGCGAGCCCGCACTCCAGTCCTGACCGTGCGCTGCCCAAGTATGGAGCTGCTGTGTTGCGAGGGCACCCGGCACGCACCTCGGGCCGGGCCGGACCCGCGGCTGTTGGGGGACCAGCGTGTCCTGCAGAGCCTGCTCCGCTTGGAGGAGCGCTACGTGCCCCGCGCGTCCTACTTCCAGTGCGTGCAGAGGGAGATCAAGCCGCACATGCGAAAGATGCTGGCGTACTGGATGCTGGAGGTACCGCCGGCCCGGTCTCCCCTCCCCCGCCGTCCCTGCGTCCTCGCCTGCGGACATCCCGGGGCCGCCCTGTTGGGACATCCTGGTCTCTAACAATCAGCAAGATGCTTCGGTGGCCCAGAGCCCCCGGGCCTGGCCTTGCGCTCGGGCTCCCATAGCCGGCTGCCTCCGTGGTGTCCCTTTCCTTAAACCCGACTCTGCCTGTGGTTTGGCACCCTAACTAACCCTCTCTTGTGGCTGGGAAGGAGGGACAAGGAGCCACCTTCTCCCTTCTGGCTTCTCTAGTCTCGTGCTTCCCTGTCCCGTCTTAGGAGAGAGTGCGCCTGGGAAACCCTGGACTCAGCCGTCCCAGAGCGGGTTCCTGTGTCTGTCTCGGGGTTCTGGCGCGGAGGGCGGTGGGGGAGGCGCGCGCGCTGTTCCGGAGGTCTGGGGAGTGAAAAGTGCGGGAGGCAGCGGCAGGAGTCTCCTCCCTTCCTTTTGGGTGTGTGCAGTGGGTGGTAATGGTAAAGTCCCAGCTCTGTGGGTGACTCTTCCGCACCTTCCCATGGGGGAGGGGAGTCTCAGTGTGGAATCCATAAGTAAGGGAACCTCTGGCGGACCCCCGCCCCCAGGGGAGGGATAGGAGACAACGCAGAGGAAGTCGGGGCGTCACCTTGGGGAACGCGCATTTTCCTCCGTATTAGTTCATGTACATTTACCACCCCACCCCCCCTTTTCATTTTTGCTCCTGTCCGACTTCCCTTCAGCACCCCTCCCCTTCACTTTTATTGCTGCTGCATTCCCTGCGCCCCTGCCCCAGGAGTGACTGTGCGTCCTCTCCCCAGGTGTGTGAGGAGCAGCGCTGTGAGGAGGAAGTCTTCCCCCTGGCCATGAACTACCTGGATCGCTACCTGTCCTGTGTTCCCACTCCCAAGGCGCAGTTGCAGCTCCTGGGTGCGGTCTGCATGCTGCTGGCCTCCAAGCTACGCGAGACTACGCCCCTGACCATCGAAAAATTGTGCATCTACACCGACCATGCTGTCTCTCCCCGCCAGCTGCGGGTGCGTGCTGAACACCCTCCCCTCTCCCCAACACATGTCGCCTCACTGGGAAGAGGAAAGCTAAGACCTAAGAGGCTTGCTGCCCCCTGGGGAGGGTGCATAGCCCCCGAGGCTATATATTTGGACAAAAGATGGGGCAGTGCTGTAGGATGGTTAGGGTAGCCCCCAGCCCAGGTTTAAAGGGCCAGCAATGAACCAAGTCCCCTTCTCCTGACCTCCAGGGGGTGCCACTGCTTCCTGGTCTTTCCCCCAGATAGCAACAAGTCAAACTGCATGTCTACACTCACTAGTACTTTGCCTCAGGGTTTACACAACCACCATGAGTTATTTATTGGCAGCAGAAGGACATGTCTGCACACCCCCACTGGAGTGGGGTAGTGGAATGTGCTTCATGTGGGGGAGGGGGACTGCCTTGGGTGAGTCTTTATCCTAGTGTGGACTTTGTGATTGAAAAGCCTCCCAGAGCTGATTGAAGCCCAGCCCTGATTGCTCTAAGGCCAAGGAGTTTCATCCCATCTTTCTTTCCTTTTATATCCCAGAAGAGACAGCTCCTTCCTAATCCTCATTCTGAGCAACTGCTTCAGGCCTGATGGAATCATCTCTCCCTTTCCCTTAGCCAGAGGCCAGAGAGCGGAGGGGCAGACAGGGAGCTGCGTAGCAGCTGCTTCCGATGTGATAATGGTGCCCTCTCCCCTGGCCCACCCACTCTGACCAAGGTCTTTCATAACCTTGTGGGGAGCTGCTGTCACTCCTGTGGTTTGGGAAGTGGTTCCCTGGGCCTCTTGCTGGGAACTTGGACAGGGCTCTTCGGAGGAGAGGTGAGGAAGGAGAGTCACTGGTTCTCTTTCCCCAAAGCCTGGAGGGGGAGGGGGGATAGCTGCTTGGGTCTAGATGTTATTTGGGCATACAGATCATCTTCTGGTGGGGGGGGGGGGGCACCTTTCTCAACCTTGCTTTAGCGGCAGTCTTCTGACCCTGAGAGGAGTCTGGGCCTCATCTCCCCGGGAGGAGGGCGGCATGCAGGCTGCTGTGATTGGCTGGCCAGGAAGCCAGGGTACTGGGGCCCCCGACTGCTGCTTGTTGAGGAACAGGATTCCTCTTCCTGCCAAGTAGCTCTCGGAGATGGGAGTAGGAGGCCAGAGTGGGGAATCCGGGAAGCCCCACAGCGTTGTGATGAATCTGGGAGGTTTTGGCAAGTTTGAAGGTGGAGGAGGTTTCCAGGGCCAGCAAGCAAGATGTTTTTGGAGGGGTTTGGGGTGAAAGGTAGAAGGGGACTTCCTTTTTGTGAAAAAAAAATTGGGATAGTATGTGGGCCTTTGCATGAGGGAAAGTTTTTCAGAACAGGCAAATAGTACTCTTCCCCCCACTCCTCAGCTTGAGCTGGGGGTGGAGCATGCAGATGGCTTCCTAGAAGGTCAGAGTGGGAAGGGACCTCAGCTAACTCCAGTCAGCCCAAATCCTCGTTCAGAGAAGGAGGGTAGGGTCCTGCCTCAGCATTGCACTTCAGTGGCCAAGGAGAATCTGGTCTTCTGGCTAGCCCAGGTGCCCTTAGAAGCTGAGGGTATAATGGCAACTGCCAGCCACTGCAGCTGATTGCTCCCAGGGATATGTTTGCCAAACTAGGGCTGAGAGTCTCGGGTTGCCCGGATACAGGGTGGAGTGGCCACCTTCCCTCACATAGGACCCCCATGCCTCTCCACAGGGTGAGTCCAAAGTTACCTTCCAGATGTTTAATTGGAGCCTGCATGCTTTCCTGTTCACTTCTGAGTTGGGAGTTTGGCCACTGGGACGCGCACTTGGAGTAGAATGCTCTTTCGGCTTAACTTCTGGCTCCAGGCCAGACTGTTTTGTGGGGCCCTGAGAGAGGCTTGAGGCTGATTTGGGAGGATGATACCTAGGCGGGGGCCTGGAAGAGGTTGGGTGGGGTTGCCATTTCTGCCTTGGTAAGGGGTCAAACTATGAGTTCCTTCCTGAGATAAAAGAATGAAGAAATCCTCAAGTGTGCAACTCAGAAATAGGGCCAGGGCTGGGAACCCCAGACCAGTGGATTGGGGTGGGGCTCCCAGCCTCCCTCTGGGACCTTGCAGTGTTGTGTAGGCTTGGGCAGGTGGAGATGGGGTTTGGCCCCTCAGGGATTGCCTAGATCAATTATGTCTGGCTGGCCTCTTCTTTTCTTGAGATTCAAACGGCACTAAGCATGTGGGTTCCAGCTAAAGGAGGCAGAGTGGGGTGCTGTATCTCAGGACCCACCCTGATACCCCACCAAGGGGATGTGGGTTGGGTTGGGCAACCTGCCCTTTGAGGAACCTCAGGGTTGGTTCAGTGGCTGTGTCACAGGAGGTGTGGCCTCATGCTCTGGTTTCTTAAAGATCTGTAGATTTGGCTGGGATGCAAAGTTGGGGGAGAGGCTGCTGGTGGCCTCCCCTTTCACAAATCTTTGGGATTCTGGAGAGTCTGTCTGCTTCACCCAGAGGACCCTGAAGTTCATGGTGATGCTGGTGGCATCTGTTGCTGTAGCCTTTTTCTTCAGCCCTGCCAGGAGAGGTGCTCAGAACCTTGAATAAAGCCAGGAGAAGGCAGGCCCGGATTGCTTCCCCCACCCCCTCCCAAGAGAACCAAGCAGGATTAAAAGAAACAATTCATGTAAATCATTTAGTCTGGTACCTAATAAGCAATGAATAGATGCTCAAAGCAAATGTCCCCAGTCCTGGACTGTTCTGGACTCCCCTACAATGTGTCCTTAAACCCAGAAACAGAACTGGGGTCTTGACCTTCAAGTTTGATGGGCTTCCTTCCCTGTGAGACTTATGCTTTACTCCCTTCCCTTCTTCAGCCACTGACCCCCACCCTCTTTTCCAACTTCCAGGACTGGGAGGTGCTGGTCCTGGGGAAGCTCAAGTGGGACCTGGCTGCTGTGATTGCCCACGATTTCCTGGCCCTGATTCTGCACCGGCTCTCACTGCCCCGTGACCGGCAGGCCTTGGTCAAAAAGCACGCCCAAACCTTTTTGGCCCTCTGTGCTACAGGTAAGAGCTCTAGCCACATTTTTGCCAAATCAGGAAAAATAAGACTTTGAAGGGTCAGAGGTAACTAGCTGTTTCTGGTTTATGCTCATTTATTTGGGAAAATTATGTCTCCCTCAGTCCCTAGCTTTAATACAGAAAAGCAGAATATGAATAGAGCTGTAATGGAATCTTAAGAGGCCCCCCCGCCCCAGCTCCAGTACACACATAGGTGGGGACTGTGAGGGCTTAGAGATAAATGACTTGGCCAAGGTCTCAGGGTCATTAAGTTGGGGGCAAAACTCAAGTCTCTTGACCCTAGTTTTGTTTTCACACCAGGGAGACAGACACATTTACTCCCTGGTTCCTGGCCAGGATCACTTAAGGACCACCCTGGACCTGATCCTTTCTAGAAGAGGGGTCATTTCCCACCTTTTTCCCTTGCCAGTCTTAGACCACTCACTATTGGCACTTCCCAGTATGTCCCCTGCCCTATTCATGGTGCCTAGCCCTTTCTGAGGAATAAGAAGTCCATGTTGGCTGTTACTCTTGATGCCCTCCTTGCCTCATAGTTCCCTTTCCCTCTTTCCAAGATTACACCTTCGCCATGTACCCACCATCCATGATCGCCACAGGCAGCATTGGGGCTGCAGTGCAAGGCCTGGGTGCGAGCTCCACATCGGGGGATGAGCTCACAGAGCTGCTGGCAGGGATCACAGGCACTGAAGTGGTGAGTGCTGGGCAGGACAGTTAAGTAGGCTGTGTTCATGAAGTAGTGCTATGCCCTGAGCGTCCAGCAGAGGGAGGCATCCATCTCCAACCTGGTCCCTAGGCCTGGTTTCTGTGGCCTTTTCTCTCTAGCCTTGGTCTGGAAAAGTGAGTGGTCTCTGGTGGGTGGAAGGGCATCATCCCTGGGTGCCCTTTTCTGCCAAGTGGTATGCAGGAGTGAGGGTGGAGGATTTGGTGTTAGAGGCAGGGCTGCTCTCACACCCTCTTGCCACATCCTCTTGCCAGTTTCTGAGAACTGCAGGCTGATTCCTGGGGCTGGGCTGTGGCCTAACCTCCCAGACTTCCCAGTGTGCTGGGAGGTGTCCATCCCCTGTACCTGCTGCCAGATGGTCTCAGGGGAGGAAAGTGGACCTTTAACTCAAAGGGGACCTTCCTCCGCTCCACCCAGCAGTTCCTCCTCACTCTTCTCCCTTGTTCCCAGGACTGCCTGCGGGCCTGCCAGGAGCAGATTGAAGCTGCACTCAGGGAGAGCCTCAGGGAAGCTGCCCAGCCCTCCCCCAGCCCAGCTCCCAAAGCCCCCAGGGGCTCCAGCAGCCAGGGGCCCAGCCAGACCAGCACACCCACAGATGTCACAGCAGTCCACCTGTAGCCCTGGGAAGGCCCCCGAAGTGGCTACTGACAGCAGAGGAGGGGACACTGCCATCCCCCCACCCCTCCCTGCTCGCAGGAATGAACCACACCATACCTGCAGCCTGAGGGGGCTCCTTCCTATCCCTGCAGTGTGCACTAAAGGGCCCAGCCAGGCTTGTCTGTCTGGGTGACCAGCCAGACTCCTCTCCCTCCCTGCCTCTGACCAGCTTCCCGATTCTAGCTGGGGGTGGGTCAGGCTGGTCAAGAGTTGAAATTG
Source organism: Craseonycteris thonglongyai (assembly GCA_004027555.1). NCBI lineage: Eukaryota > Metazoa > Chordata > Mammalia > Chiroptera > Craseonycteridae > Craseonycteris > Craseonycteris thonglongyai. The sequence continues at coordinate 15,916 of PVKE010011471.1, read as the reverse complement.
GATATAGAATACATGTACCTTTCTGAGGCCCCAATATCTTTGCGGGGAGACTCATGTTCTCAACTACCGAAACGCAGTGCCTCACAAGGGTGCAGCACCTTCTAGAGTAACTGCATTTGGATTGGGGTCTGAAGAAATTTCATTCTGAGGTGGGACAGTCTGGAGGGCCCCAGACTTTGGTGCGCCCTGCCTAATCCATGCTCACAGCTGCTCCTAGAGAGGCCTGGGCCTGTCAAGTTTCGAGAACCACCCCAATTCCTTGCTTTGCTTTCCACTCAGCTTCTCCTGTGTGATGGAGGGTGGGGTCAGTGCTGAAGGAAAAGGTAATTTTAATTTATTAATTGCTCTGAGCACAAATTTAAGAGGGTGTGGTGGGGCCCACCTACCCAACAAGTGGTAACCCTGGTGGTTGCTGCAGCCTCCCCTCTACTGCTGGTGAGGACCTTTGTGGCCTAGGAGCTGCTATGGCCTGGGAGGGGCCCTGCCCTTCTCTCCCTTTGGCCCTGGGCTTCATCCTCCAGTGGGGGAGGAAGCAGGGATGACCTGCAGGTTGACTGAGCCCAGTCAGGAGAGGGAGGCAAGCCCTGTTGACACAGGTCTTTCCTAAGGTAACTAGGTCCAGGCTGGTGGCCCAGGACTATCATGATAACCTTAATAAACATTCTGGAATAAAATTGGCTTTGGCTTCTTGGACTGGATGTAGTATGCACAAAAACCTAGGTATTTCTAGGTTTGCCTGAGGGAAAGGGCGGAAATAGATGGTCTCCAGTGTAGGTCATCAAGCCTTTTCTGGAAAGGGCCACATGGTCTCTGACCCACATACATATCCCTAAAAACCACTGTGCTGTGCAGATATGCACAATAAAACCACAGGACCTATAGAAATAGGAGCTTAAAGCACAACACAAACTGGCATTAAAAGAAGAGCATTGGGGGAAGCCGGGATGGCTCAGTGGGTTAAGTGCTCACTTTGCAGCCCTGGGGACCGAGGATCGAATCCCAGCCCGTGTGGACCCATATGAACTGGGGAATGCCCCCAGTTCTCACTAGGGTGAAGACCCCGGCCCAGTTTCTGCCCTGTGCAGCCCCACTCCCACCTGTGGAATGAAACTATGTGGAAAAACAAATGATGTGCAGCTATGGAGACTGTGTTGGGCCCTCTGTATCTGTCAAAAACATAACAATAAAAGAAGAACATTGTTTTTATACATTAAATGGTTAAGAAATATAATATAACCCTTTCTCTCGAAAAAGATGAAGTTCACTTGTGGAAGCAGAGGTCGGAAGGATGTGGGTGTGGCTCCCGACCCACAGGGTGAACTGAGGTAGCTGGTATGTTGGGGGCTGCGTGCATTTTGTGTCTGGCTTGACAGCTGGGTGCAGTTTTCTGCTTTCATCTAGTATTTCTCTAGGACAAAACCGCACATAAAATAATCGTGAAACTTGCTTTATGATTAAATTGTTCCAATATATTAATTGGGTTGGAACAAATTCACATTTTCAAAAGCAAACAAGGGTTACAGGATTGTGCTCAAACAGCCACAGAAAACATGTAAATGGATGGGTCTGGCTGTGTTCCAATAACATTTTCTTTCCGGACACTGACATTTAAACTTCATATAATTTTCACCTATCACAAAATACTTAATGGAAAAATCATTCTTAGCTCATGGGCTGTAAGAAAATGGGCATTGACCCTAGTTTGCCAACCTCTGATCTAAAGCTCATTAAGAAAGGGAACTTGTCTGGTGGTAATCATGATCTAATTATTCTTGGCTTAACCTTATTCTCAGATCTGTCTGGCCTTCATCTCCATCCCCCCCCCCCCCCCCCCCCCCCCCCCCCCCCCCCCCCCCCCCCCCCCCCCCCCCCCCCCCCCCCCCCCCCCCCGTTAGGAGCTTTCCCCCTTAGCACTTCCATCCACAGCTGAGACAAGACCATCTTGAACAACCTATGGTTGCTGGCATTCTCCCAGAGTAGCCTTCTTCGGGAGAAGGCAGTGTATGTGCCCTCTAGGAGCTAACAGGGTGGGTGTTGCTTGGAAAAACAAATTGGGCAAGAATCCAGTCCTGAACAGGACAGAAAGGAGTAATCCCCACCTCCAGCAAGAGGGAAAGCAGAAAGATCTCCATTGATCACATCAAACTGTGGAGGTTCGATAAACACCTGCCTTTTTATCCACACCTCAGTGACCTGACACAACAGCCTGAGAGAAAATACGTTTTCCAAGCCCTGGCAGGAATGGGAATCTAGGGTGTGGAGTCGCCAACAGGCTCCAGAACTGAGCAGAAACGATGGCCTAGACCCTCCGTCCTTCCTGTCAGGTACTGACTGGGGAGTCGCAGGCCCTGAGCTCTGCCCAGATTCGGGTCTTCAGCTGTAAAGGCCCAGGGGCACTATTAGTCAGCAGCAGGGACCTTGGTGTCGTGCTGCAGCCCTCAGAGCAGGGTGAGCGACTGTTCCCTCAGTCCATGGTGACAGATGCATCTTCCACATCTCTGGGCACAGCACTCTGAAGCTCACGTCTGATCTCGGAGGACAGCTGTGGATGGGGCTGTAGCCGCAGCAGCTCTAGGAGGGCGTCTTTCTGCTCTGTGGCCAGGTCTGCCTTGTAGCGCTGGACCAAAGTCAGGAGGCACTGGTGCCACAGCACAGGCAGCTGGCGCTTCTCCGTGCGGAAGCCCAGGAAGTGGAAGACCAGGGCGTCCAGCACCCGGTAGGGCAGTGCATACTTCTTATCCAGCAGCAGGCGCAGGAAGATGCTGTTGGCCCCGCTGTATTCCATCTCGGCAATTTTCAGCATGGCTGCACTATCGGGAATGGCGGGGGGTTAGTGTGGGGAGACATTCCACTTGTCCCTCTGCGTTTCCTCTTCTCCTCTGCTGGCCCTTACACTGTGGTGTTCCTAAGGGGGCCATCTCAGGCCTTTTTCTCAACTACACAGTCCTGACCATCTTCTTTTGACTCCACTTACCATGTCTAGGCTGATTCATCCCAAACCCCTACCCTGACCTGTTTTCTTCCCATGTTCTCTATCCCGTCTGTTCATCCATTCACTGAGCACTTACCATGTGCCTGTACTTGTGGACGTTGTAATTTAGTGGATTAATGATATACCTACCGGCTTCAACAAGCCACAAAGCTAGGGCTAGTCTTAGCCCCTTCTCCACGGTGCCCCCCCCCCCCGTTCCTGGTGATTTTACTGTCTGCAGCCCCACTGGCCGGTGGTCCTCCACCCCCAACACTACCTGGAATGCAGCACGGGGATGGAGCATTTGGTGATGATGCTGCCCACGATGATGGCTTCCCTGAGGGTACAGGTGCCTGACTCGCACAGTGGGATCAGGATCCCTGGGGAGAGTCAGAGGGACAGTCACTTGAGTCCAGGGTGAGAGAAGAGAGGTGCAGCCAGAAGCATCCCCCACCATCCCAGGGACAGCCAATTCCCTCGTCAGGCTTCCTGCTTTCACTGCCGGGGCTGTAGCCCTCGCTTTCTTAACTGCCTCCAGGGTTCTCACCTTTAAACCAGGCTCCAGGCTTGAACAGGGCCTTTTTGAGTGCCATGTAGAGGTGGAAGTTGAGTCGTTTGTATTCAGCGATGTCATCTCGTACCCGGGGTAGTAAGACAAGGTTGAAGAATCGCTGGGCCATGCGTTCCTTCAGGTTAGAGGCAAAAATCCTAGTTTTGGGGGGGAGTAGTGGGAGATCCCAGGTCACTTCATGGTTTGGAGCTGGCCCTTCAAATATCACTGTGAATGGTGAATGCAAGTGATGTGAGGGGTGTGAGGGGCTGTGTGAGCTGTGTGCATGCAGCTAGAAGACATATCCAAAGAGTTCATGAACATTGTCTTTGGGAGAGCTAGAGCTCTTCCTAACTGATGGCCACTCAGCTATTCACCTCCCCCTCCCCATCATGGGTCCTCTCTACGCTGCTCCTCAAGGGACCCGAGCACACCTGGGGAGCCACAGGCTTCTGAGGCCACTCTGACAAACCAGGGTTGTGGCCTAGTAGTTATATGCCTCTTCCCTACAAACTCCTCATAGGAAATTCTCAATAGGTTCTTGGCCCTAAAACATGAAACAGGAAAAGCTGGGAAAGCGATGACATAAAGTACAAGAGAGTTCTGGGGAAAGTGAGAATGTAATGGTTAGGCTAGGAGAGCCTGTACTTCCCACGCCCTGCCCTTCCCTCCAGAACCAAGGCTACCCTACCCCCATCTCCTCTACCTTGTGGCTTGGTACATGGCCGCAGCAGTCCAGGCCTCAGGCTCTGTGACGTAGAGGATCTGCTCCCAGTTGGAGAGTGCAGGGATGATCTTAAATGCCTTGGGCAGCTTCCCACTGCGGTAGTTGGATAGCACCTGGGACAAGGGAGTAAAATCACTGCTGTTACCATACGAGTAAATAATACTTGCCAGGTGCCAGGCCCTTGTCCCAGGGCTTTTCACTCACTTAATTTTTCCAACAACAGTAATTATCATCCTCATTTTCCAGACGAGGAAACAGAGACCAGAGAGTTAAGAAATTTACCCATGGCTACCAAATCACTAAGTGGCATAGCAAAAAACGGAACCCATACACTCTGATTTAAGTCTGTTCTTGGTCACCAGGCCTTACGTGTATGAGATGTGGACAGGCAAACCCTTAAGTGAGAACCCATAGTTCCTGTGAGGGTATTCTAGCTCTTACCTCCCGAACTCCTCTGTAGACCTCCAGGACCCGGGGATCCAACTGGGTCACAGGGAAGCCTGATACCTCGGACATGACTGTCTCAACTTCTGTCTGCTTCTCAGTCAGCTTCTCCATGATGATGTCAGCCAGGGTGCGCCTAAGAGTAGGGGCAGTGCAGAAGGAAGGGGAGGGAAGGGGGTGGCAGTGCTGTGGTCACCATTTAGGAAGCTGTAGACTCCCCACACAGCCCCTTGTTAGCTCCAATAAACCTGTCTTGCTGGGAAGTGCGGCCTCAATTCCCCTCTGGGCCTGACCACCCACCACAGAATCGCTGCACCGCACAAAGGACCTGAAAGTCATGAAACTTAGGACAAGTGGACAGTCATGTGGAGGTTAAAAACCTGGACTCTGAAGTCAGTCTGCCTGGGTTTAACTCCTGGCTTTTCACTCCCTGTATGACCTTGGGCATATTAAGTTGCCCCTCCATGCCTCAGTTTCCTCTTTTGCAGAAGAGAGAACATTTGTATCTACCTCATAGTTAACGTAATAAATGAATACATGTATAGTACTTGGAACTAGCAGCACATAGCGAATGTGTAGTAAGTGCTGCCTATTTTAGACACATCCCTCATATGCTGGCACTATGCTGAGGACTCTCCAATGACAAAATCCTGGTCTGGCCTCTCTAGAGTGCCAGACACAACTCAGTTACATACCAAGACTTTAAGTAGTTGAGATCATTAGGGAAGGACCAGGGCACAAATTTTCTCCATTTTAATTTGTTAAAATTTATGAAAGTATTTCTAAGATCAATATTTTTCTCAGCTTTGTTAGCTGGTATACCAATCATAATTTTATGGTGATGATTCACAACTCTCATTCCACTGGGCTCTGATCTAATAATGAAATCTTCAGAGGCTGCTAAATTATATTTAAAACAGCCCGTTTTCTGAGGGCCTTCTCAAAGCCAGGCACTGAGTGCAGGGCTTCCCAGAAAGTGTCTCATATAGTATGTGCCACACCTATGCAAGGTGCTATTCCCCTTGTACACCATGGGAACTGGTACCCAGAGAGAGGTTAATAATGCACCCAAAGTCTCACAGCCCTCAAGTGGGGGAAAAGAGTCAAACCCTGGTTTTTCAAGCACTTTATAATACACTGTAATGTGCCTCCACACTAAATAACCTCTAACTATTGAATTCATGTGGGACAAGGCCTGCTTTCTGAAGATGCCAGCTGTATTTTCTGAAGACTGTTGAGAGTCAGTTTCTAGTAGCTTTATTCGTCTATTTACTGCAAGCTGCAAAACCATTCTGCCAAGTTTGTCAGAATGAGCTGTTAAAAAGAAGTTATGGGATGCCGGATAGCTCAGTGGTTGAGTGCCTGCCTCACAACAGCAAGGTCTGTGGTTCAATTCCTGGCCTTAGCCCATGCAAACCCATATGCTGAACTGTGGGTACAACTGGTGATTGCGGGGATGGCATGGTGGTGAAGGTTCTTGCTTTCCATGCGGAGGGCCCCTAGCTTGGTTCCCGCCCCACACAGCCCCACATCCACCTGTGTGGAATGAAACCATGTCACAACTAATGATGTGCAACTACAGAGACTGCTCTGGGCCCTTCTCTCAAACAATAAAATAAATCTTATCATCGCCCCCTATCTTTTCATAGTATTATTAACAAAAGGTGTGTTAACCCCAAACAACTTGAAGAACCAATAATAATGTCATGTTAATGTCAAAGGGTCAGAATAAACTGGTTGAGGGCCCTTATCCTAGACTCCCCTCTCCTGCGCCAAAATCCCCACGTTTAAGAGTTTGACCAGAGGAGCTTAAAAGCCGACATCTTTTGAAACTAGCCTTTATTATAGATGAGAATAAATTAGTGGTTCTAATTGGGGTGACTCTGTCCCCTAGGGGCTATTTGCCAATGCCTGGAGACATTTTTGGTTATCACAACTGGGGGAAGGTCTCGACTGCTATGTGGTGGGCAATTAAGAGGTCAGGGATGCTGCTAACACACTACACTGTAAATAAAAAGGCCTGTTAGCTATTTCTCCAGGTAATCCTCGCAGTTTAGAATAGGTGGACAGAGGGGGAGGAGGTATTTGGAGTCTGGGTCATTTTCACTCAGCATGGTCCTTTGAGGATGGGCCAATTTTGTCAAGGTGGATCCCTACAACTAGCAATGCTCAGTCCCTTCCCAAAGGAGGGACTCAAAACCCTGCCAGAGCATATGCTTCCCTGTGGGAAGTTGCTACCAGGACCCACCACCCCAAATCCCAGGCCACGCCAGCCCTACCGGATAGGAGGGTTCTTATTCATGAACATCTCAATGGCATGCTCATCCTCAGGGTCCACGACCACCTCTGCAGGGTGGCCTGCTGTTGTCATTGTGGCTGCCTTCTCCAAGGTAGGCCACTCCTCATCTTCATCGTTTGAGCCACCCTGTGGCAATCCTGGACCTAGAAGAGGGGAGATAAAGTGGGTGAGCAAGACAAGCAGTGGGTGATAGATTCAAAAGTCATTTAACTTAACTGTCACGTATAGTATAGGCCTCGTGTGCTTGTAATGAATACAGATGTGTACAGTGAAACAGATGATGCACACACTATTTTTCTACCTCCCCAGAGGCTTACAATCTTGAGAAACAAAATATACACAGATGAACCAATGAGATAGTGATGCCAATCAGTTAATACACTACACTCAGTCATGTAGCAGGAACTGTTCTAAACACTGTACATAATTTTCACAACACCAAGAAGTAGGTATTACTGTTATACAGTTTCTGAAGCACACAAAAGTTAAGTAATTTGCCTAAGGGAGGCAGTCTGGGTCTAAATTGTGCATTCTTTACCTCTATTCTACATATATGGTAGGGCTTAATTATATGCCATATGAATGGTAGAGACAGGATACACCATAGGCATTTAGATAATTGCTGAGGTTGGTTAGGCTTTGGATAGGTAGCATGGGGGCAGGTGGAGCATATTCCCTACCTGGGTAACACTGGCAATAGGGCCTTCCACTCTTAGGCATAGAAATAAGCATAAAAATAAGGGAAAGCCAGACTGTGGAGGGCCTTGAGGCTGGGCAGTGGAGTTCAGATTTCAGTGGACAGACATATTTGAATAACTGATTACTGGAAAGGCTCTACAGCTGGCCAAGTATCTGTTAAGGGACATAATACTCCAATGAGTGAGATACAATGCTGCATACGAACAGGTGATTAAGAAAAGTGGAAGAGGGGAAGCCGGGATGGCTCAGTGGGTTAAGCGCTCACTTTGCAGGGCCAGGGACCGAGGATCGAATCCCGGCCCCGGCCCGTGAGGAACCATGTGCTGAACTGGGAGCTCCCCCAGTTCATTTCTCTCTCTGTATCTCTCTCTCTCTCTCTCTCTCTGTATCTCTCTCTCTCTCTCTCTGTCAAAACTAAATAAAAATATATTAAAAAGAAAAAATTAAAAAAAAAAAAAAGTGGAAGGAAGCGTGTCATAAAAGCTAAATGGGAGGTGGCAGGGTGGGAGGGGAAGAGATGGTTTGTCTCCACATGCTAATAAATCCTGAATCTGTACTTGTAGGGAGATCTTTCGCTCCAGACCCAATTCCAGCTGCCACCCATAAAGCCACTGTTGGATGATCCAACGGCACTTCAAACTGTACTGGTCATCAACTGAACTCACCCTCTTTTCCTCCTAGGTCTGTCTGTACTACCCCATGTTGCACACCTAAGTACATGGCATCATGACCCACCCAGTGCTAAGCCAGAACCCAGGAGGAAGGCCAGCCTCATCCACTGTTCTCACACCCAACACCCAATCAATTACCAAGTTCTATTCAGTTCTATCTTACAGAGTATCTCTTAAATCCTTCACAGTGCCATATAAGCCTAGATTGGTATCATCTCTTGCTTGAATTAATTCAACAATCCCGTAACTGGCCTCTATATTCTCCAGTAGTTTTCCACTGTCTTTTATGGCAGCTTTAAATACCAGGCATAGCCTCCAAGACTTCTGCAGATTTGACTCCTACTAACCTCTCATGCATTAATCCATTCATTCAGCAAACATTGAGTGCCTACTGTATGAGGCACTGTGCTAGATTCTAGAAATGTATCAGTGAACAAAGAAAACAAAACATTTTGTCCTTACAGAGCTTATATTCTAGTGTGGAGACAGACAATAAATAACATCAGGTTAAAACTCAAGGACATAGTAGAGGAGTAACGGCGGGGGGGGGGGGGGGAAGCCGG